>OY978527.1:24882056-25059556 GCA_963854835.1 Megamerina dolium
AATAAAATCATGGTGTATGTACAAGAAATACGATATCTACTACACTACATCATTTGCAAATTACTGGTTGTTCAATAAGTTTTAACAATGGAAATTAAAAATATGTTTATATGTTTCAAAATACATTTTACTAATGAGCATATTCTTCCAGAAGAAACTCAATAGAATAGTTTCAACGATCCTCCTATAGATCTAGAATGGACCATGCCTATAAAGATTTTCCGGGAGTTATGGCAGTCATCGCTTATACTTTTTATGAAAATGTTCTTCCACGAAGGCATTTCTGAGAGTGTTGCTACAATCAGAAGTCAATGAGAGTGAGTGAGTCAGAGAGTGAAAGATAGAGATGGAGTTAGAGTGGAATTTTGTGAATTAGGTGGCTGATGCAACAGATCACACTTTAATTTGCTATGTTAATTTTTCTCTCCTAACATTTCCTTTCCTTATTTATACCCTATAAAGGGACTACCCTAAAAAATTTATCTTTTTCTTAAAATGAATATGAATTAGGGGGTTGGCGATAAGAAAATTTAAAAAAAATGTTGTAGCAGAAAAATTAATAAAAGTGGGTCGTTCAATTAAGTACTCTAGGTGTGATTTCTGGGCGATTATGGACTCATTTGTGGATTTTCAGACGCTTTTAAGTTCATTTTGTATGAGAACCTCCCTAAGGAGTAAAGATAAGCGGTAAGTGTGCCTAGAAAAACGTTAGAGTAAAAATAAATCAGGGTCGTTCCACTAGAAGTTTTCTGGGAACGAAATTTGTTAAGAATAACAATAATTTTGCGTTAGAGTCTCTTTAAGGAATACACATAGGTACAAAAATATTGAGGAGACAATATTAATGAAGGCGGTCATGTATATAACCGCTCAAGGTACTGTTACCACACCATGTTGTCGATTTCCAGGTGCTTTTAAGTTCACGTTATAAGGGACCATCCCTAAGGGGTACGGATAGAGAGTGATTATGTTAAGAAAAAATATTTAATAGTGAAAATCAATGAGGGTCCGCAATAGATTTTATCTTGCTGAGAGCATTCTGGAAGCGGTGGGACAAACAATTTTAAGAAAATCTCTATTTTCTAGGGCAATCCTCTCAAGGGATAAATATAGGGAGTAAGCATGTTCAAGAAAATGTTTAGGGATGCCAAATAATTGAGGTCGATCGAACCTCTCCAAGGAGTAAAATAGGGAGTAAGTATGTTCAAAAAATATATTGAATAGTAAAAATGAATGATGGTCAGTTATATATTAGGTGCGACAATTATGTATTAAGACTGCCTCTATAAAACACCATTAAAACACGATATCTGCTAATTTTTCGGTATATTTATTTGAAATATTCTCCTCCTGATTCAATACACTTGTTACATCGATTTAATAGTGATTCAAACGCGTGTTCCAGCTCATTTTTCGGAATTGCCTCCAGTACCCTCGTCGAAGCCCGTTGTATGGTCTGAATGTCATCAAAAAAGCATCCTTTCAACTTCAATTTCAGTTTTGGGAACAAAAAGAAGTCACACGGTGCCAAATCATATGAATACGACGGGTGATTCAACACACAGACCTGATTCCGAGCCAAAAAGTGACGAACAATGAGTGCTGTGTGACTTTTTTCTCTCTTTCCTCCATATTAAAATTTCAACATCAAACGAACACATATTTTGTAAAATTAATGTCAATAAACATTAAATGTCAACCAAATGCTATGAAATTTTGACAGTTAGTACAGGAAAGTTGAAGCTTCAAAACGTATGTGCTCACACATAGATGGCGTGCTTGGTTGCTGAGGTATGGTTCGAGTCTTAATACATATTTGTCACACCTTGTATGTATAACATCTCCCTAGCAGCGCTCTAGGAGCTGTGAACAGTGGGAGATCGTGGCAAAAAGAAAAAAATTTAAGTGTTAGTAAATCTGTTTATTTAAGTACTGATTGACAGATCGTAACTAGGATAAGAAAAAATAATAAAAAAGTTTAGAAAGCTGCCATTTTATATATGAAATTTGTTCCTTGCTTTGAAGAGCTCTCACTAATTTATTTATTAACCAATATTCTTATGTGATATATCAATGTATAGACATTTGTTAAAAAATTATTTTTTGCTTTATTGGTATATAATACACCTGGTTTTCTACAAATTTTAAAATATTGGTCACAAAATGACAAAATTTTTTTTTTGAAATATTAAAATTAAAAATTAAATTATAAAAAAATATGTGACCCGTAATTTTATATGATTTGAGTTAATATGTAGTTCATCAGAAACTGTAGTTACGTATTGAATTCACCTGCTACGATCGGTGTTATATTATTTTTGCTAAGTGACTAAAAATTCATTTTTGAAAACAGACAAAATGGTGCTAATTTCAGTACTGTAATGAAATGTGTATATAAAAATGACTTAGTTAAAAATTGGACCTGTCATAAAAAATTATATTTTTCATCAGATCTTAGTCATTTTGCGACCTCTTTAGAAATATATATTTTTTTAATAAATATATTTATACTGAAGTGTAAATCTAAATTAGGGAAAAATTTGAAAGTTTCAACGTTCAATTAGAAAAGTTTTAAAAATGTGTCCCCCGTAATTTTTTGATACTAGGTGCTCAGAAGTTTATTTATTCCAAAACCAAAGCCAGTTTCAATATCCACTTGCCAGTTTTTTTTTTTTTTATTATACATTTTCTTTATTTATTGAATCTATTCCTAAAGAATCTAACAATAAGTTTTTAAATCTTAATCTAATTCAACAACAGTAGCTCGTTATTATCTAGAGCAATGTTTTTCGAACGATGCTCTTCTTTTTATTGGAAGGCTGGCAGGTCCTTTCTCCGAAGGCGCGAAGTATAGCAGGTATTGAGCAAGGTTCTTGCTTCGTAATCTTCTAGTATATTCTTGTCTAGTATTTTTAACTTCAATTTCTACTATTGGGATATTTAAGTCATTGTGTATACATTCATTTCTAATATACCATGGTGCACCAGTTATCATCCTTAACATTTTAGACTGAGATCTCTGTATGATTTCAAAATTGCTATTACTAGTGTTCTCCCATAATTGAATTCCGTAACTCCAAATTGGCTTTATTATGCTGTTGTACAGTAGGACCTTGTATTTCAATTTTAATGGGGATCTGAAATTGATGAGCCAGTGCAGACAAGAACTTTTAATTTCATCTGAGTTCTTTTTGCTTCGATGTGCTTGAGCCATGTAAGCCGTCTATCTAAGTGTATCCCTAGGTAGGTGACTTCATTTGTATGAGTTATGGCGATATTATTTAGTGTAACTGTCGGGCATGTGCTTTTGTTAAGTGTGAACGTTACATGTTTACATTTGGACTCATTAACTTTTATGCGCCAGTTAGATAACCATTTTTCAACAAGTACTAAATGCTCCCCTAAATCTGTGGATGCCTTAATTGGGTTTTGATTACGGCTTAGAATAGCAGTATCGTCAGCAAATGTAGATGTCAACAACCGTGCATCTGTTGGTAGATCGGAAGTATATAATACATATAGAATGGGGCCAAGAACGCTACCCTGTGGAACTCCGGCTTTGATATTGAATTCTTCTGTGAAAAAGTCTTTATATTTTACAACAAAACGACGGTTATCTAGGTATGATTCTAGTATTTGGTGGGAGCTTTCTGGTAGAAGTTTTCTTATTTTATACTTTAGCCCTTCATGCCACACTCTATCAAATGCCTGAGCAACATAGAGGAATATAGCTGAACAATACTCTTTGTATTCAAATGCTTTCCGTATCTCATTGGTAATTCTGTTGACCTGCTCGATCGTCCCATGTTTTTCGCGAAATCCAAATTGGTGCTGAGGAATTATGTCACGTTCTTCAAGATGAGGTCTGAGTTTGGCTAACAGCAGTTTTTCAAATAATTTTGAGAGACATGGTAGCAAGCTTATGGGTCTGTAGGATGACGACAATGTTTTCTCTTTTACTGGCTTCAGGATCATTGTTACTTGTGATTTTTTCCATTGGTTAGAAAGTAGCCCAGTTTTAGCATTGCATTAAACAAAACCACTAAAAATAGTACAGCTGCCGTTGGAATTTCAATTAGGATTTTTGGTGTGATGCCATCGAAACCAGGAGCTTTCTTTGGATTAAGCTGGTACTTAATAATCTCGTTGATTTCTGATTGGAAATTTTGCATCAAGTGGCGTTTTCAGCTTTTTGTAAGAGTTCAAAAGCGAATTTGTTTTGGTAGTCATAGGAGAAAGCTTTTCGATATGCTTTAGCTGTTCAAATTCCTCATCCTGTTTTAATGCTTCTTTCAGAGCTCTTTCAGCACACTTAAGTCTTTGTTTTGATGTGGGTGACCGGCATGTCTGCCATTCTCTTCTACACCGGCGCTTTTCATTAACGAGTTTTTCAATTTGGGTGTTGGTGGGTATACGAACATTCTTTTGTTTTTGGTAATCACGTGGGGTTGAAACTATTGCAGCAGTAGTGAGCATGGTATTGATGATGTTTAGATTATCATCGATGTCGATCTCAGACTGGATTACAGGACTGGTGTTGATATGACTACTTATATACTTTTTGTATTTCAGACAGTCTGTTTTTGGGGATGTCAGCTCAAATGGATGTCGGACTAAATGGTTCTTTTTTAAAATTAATTTTGTACGAAAGGAGTATATAAGTGTTCATGCAATATGTGCCAAATGAACTCCATATCCATGTGATATTATACAGAAGGGAATGGCTAATATAAAAGATTGTATCAATATTAGATTAGATGTTGTCCGCTATAACTGAATGATGTATATAATATGAGGTAGGGGTGGGCGAAAAGTTAAAAACTGCACAAAGTGTTGATGTATGGATGGCTATTAGAAGAAGCTCAGGAAGAGTCGAATAAGATTTTTTTAATGCCCGGCTTCATAATAGTAGGTGCCTCTATTGGATAGCTAATAATAAGGATGTATTGAATAATCTCGTATCAAACGAGAAAAATTTATAAGGAATTGACAATAGAAGCACAAGAAATACTCCTGCTTGGCGTGAAGGAAACCGAAATTATTTTCATTTGTATTGCAATAAAAGTGAAATATAGATTTTTTACCTTTATTTAGCTTTATTTCAAGAGTGTATTACGTCTAGTAAAATGCTATATGTATATGGATATAAAAAACATATTTTTAGAAAAGTAAATATATTTTTGTTTAATTTAAATAAGAAATTACAATATAAATCAAATAGATATGTACTTGTGCATTGAATATATTGTATTTGAGGAGTTCTATAACAAAACGTAATATTGTAATTCCAGTTTTAATTTTTTCCAGGTTTTTGGGATAATCTTATTCTATATTTCATTATCTATGTATTAGCGATTAAAAGTTGTGAGAATTTCGGGCTAACTTATTTAAAATTAAATTAAAAAATTTTGGTTTTACACCAAAATATAACATTTTTCGGTTAGATTTTCTTAGATCCTTATTTATATGAATAAACTTTATCCACTGTGTGGTAGATGGAGGCTTGTGGTGCATTTTCAGCAAGTGGCGTTTATTTGTCCTGGTTAATTCCCATTCTGAATTTGGTTGATTTCACTTAAGTAGTTTTTGAGATATAAATACTTAATAAAACGTGGGTGGTTTCAAAATATGATCCTATAACTCCATTTTTACTTCAAATATATCCCTATGTATCGAGTTAGAGCATTCTAGCTTTATTAATTTTGAAAATATTGCAATTCAAAAGTATTTCCCGTTACATGGAAAGTGGACGTAATTGTATACAGATTAAGTTCATGTTAGCATTATTTACTAATGTTCATCAAAGAAGCTGGTATACCAAATTTGAAAATTGTAGGTCCATTTTTACTATTTATGGCCCACTGTGTGGTGTGAGCAAAATATTTTTTTTTCTAACAAGCTTTTTTTATTGGATCTTTCTAAATTACTTAGAAACTAACAATAAGTAATCAAATCTTACAAACTAACTAAAATTATGTGATATTCCCAACGTTCCATCACAATTTGTTGAGTCGCGAGGTTTAGCAATTTCACAGCATATTCAGTGCGTCTTTTCTTTTTAATCGACGATGCCCCGTGCTCAGCAACAATTGCCTAGCAAGGGGATTCGGATGATTGTGTAATTGAATGTAGCTTCTGCAGGACATTGCAACTTCCTCAGAAATTGTGGGTACATTTAAATCTGGATGGATGTTAACGTTCCTCATATACCAAGGCGCGTTTACAATAATTCGCAGACATTTGGATTGTATTCGCTGCATTTTTTCGATATTAGAGGGAGATGCGGTGCCCCAAAACTGAATACCATAGGTCCAATTTGGCTTCAGGATTGCTTTATATAGTAGCACTTTGTATTCAAGATTCAACTTTGATCTTTTGTGTAACAGCCACCATAACTGATTCATTTTAAGCTTGATCTGAGTTTTCTTAGCCTCTATGTGATTTTTCCATGTCAGCCTTCTATCGAGGTGAATAACCAAGTACTTTGTTGAGAAACATTGTGGAACTGATTGGCAATTAATATTAAGTGGGGGACATGTATCTAGCCTTAGCGTGAAAGTTACATGTACGCTCTTTGATTCATTGACTTTTATACGCCATTTTGCTAGCTTCTATGGGGTTAGATATCACAATATTGCCGTATCATCAGCAAAGGTCGATATAAATGTATAGTTATTGTTGGACATATCTGAAGTGTATAAGAGATACAGTAAAGGGCCCAAAACGCTTCCTTGAGGAACGCCAGCGTGAATATCCAATGGATTTGTTGTGTAATCCTTGTGATGTAAGAGAAATTGTCTTTTCGTGAGGTAGCTACTTAGCACTGAGGAGACATTTGCAGGCAGTAATAGTTTGATTTTGTAAATAAGGCCATCGTGCCATACTTTATCGAAAGCTTGAGTGATATCAAGAAAGACAGCTGAGCAATACTTTTTTTCTTCAAAAGTGTTCCTTATCAGAGTTACAATGCGGTGGACTTGTTCTATTGTGCCGTGCTGTTTTCTAAATCCAAACTGATGTTGAGGAATCAGTTGGTTGAGATTAATAAATGGAGTTATATTCATGACAAGTAGCTTTTCGAATACTTTAGAGAGTAGAGGCAGGAGGCTGATAGGTCTGTACGATGCAACTTTTGTAGGGTCTTTTCCTGGTTTTGCTATCATAATAATTTTTGAAATTTTCCAGCATTTGGGATAGTATTTAATACGAAGGATAGCATTGAAAATGTGCATGAGATGAATTATTGAAGCCGGAGGTAGCTCTTTTATCATTTTACCGGTAATTTTATCTGGACCAGGTGATTTTTTTGGGTTTAAATCTTTATAAATTGCTTTGAATATGTCCTTTTTTTTAATTTTGAGCGTTATTGAGCAAGGTTGAGAAGTTAATATTGGTAATGAGGACTGTGAAGAGGGTGGATTGGGTGTAAACACACTTTTTAGGTGGTTTGCAAAAGCCAAACCCTTCTCACAGTTGCTTCTAGCCCAATTACCGTCACTCAAACGGATGGGGGAATCAGTGAGAATTGGCCGATTTGATTTTTTTGCTGATTTCCACAAAGAGTAGTCTGACGCTTCACCAGGTGTTAATTTCGCTATGTGCTCTTCTAACTCTTTGTTGTTTTTATTTTTTAAGGCTTGCTTTAACTTTCGAGTGCAGTGCTGTAGCTGTGTTTTCAGATTCGGTGATCTGAATTCTTGCCATTGTCTTCGGAGTCTTCTTTTCTGTCTTACTAGCACTTCAATATCGGCTGGTGTGTATGGGCTATAGTTTGATTGCTTGCATACCTTTGTGCAGGTGGCTGAGCTGAGAGCTAATGAGAGCAGCTGGTTGAATTTTTCGAGTGCTGAGTCTACATCGTGTCCATTTCTTAATACAGTACTCAGAGGAAGATGGGAATTTATATATTTCTTAAATTTCAACCAGTCTATTTTCTTTCTAACGCAATTGCCTTGGGGGCTTGGTGATTTTATAGATATTACCGTGGGTGAGTGGTCAGATGATAGATCATAATTACACTCTGTGGAGTTATTTTCCATCTGCAAACCTTTGGCGACTCCAAAGTCTATGAGATCGGGTATCTTCCTCTTGTCCGTCGGCCAATATGTCGGTTGACCATTTGAAATAACATCGTAGCCGTGGTTAGTGATGATTGCACATAGTCTTCTGCCTTTTGGAGTTATTAAGCGGGAGCCCCAGTGAGTGTGTTTGGCGTTGAAATCACCAGCAACCAAGAATTTGCTACCAAGAGTTGAGCAAAATTCTTTATATTGCTGTTCGGTAATACTGTATCTTGGGGGACAGTATATCGCAGATATTACTAGCTTAGAGATGTATTCTTCCAGACATATAGATGTTGCTTGCAAGTAGACTCTACTGAAATCTTCGAGAACATTATGGTTTATTTTGCTTTTTATCAATATTACAGTTCCTCCGCGTGCCTTACCATGCGGATGATTTGTGGTGTACAGTTTGTAATATGGCACTTGGTTGCAATTTTTGTCAGTGAAATGGGTCTCATATATCATCATTATGTCGATCTGGCTGGATTCAAGAAATTGAATTAGCTCCAAACGGTGCTGGCTTAAGCTGTTGGTGTTCCAGTGGCATATCTTGAGACAACTCATGGTCTGGATAGCAATGTTTGGAGTAACATCGATTGATTTTTCATCATTTCTTGCATCATTGTTTGCATTGAATTCATGAATTGGTTCATATTCTGAATTAATGTTTGAAGCAAATGTTCAAGGGTACTTGGCTGTTGGGTGGGCAGTGAGTGTTTCTGCTCATTATTTACATTGCTTTGTTGGTGTGGGTTTTGTTTTAACACGCTAGCGTATGAATTGGTTTGATTCTTGTTTGGGATTGCAGAGAAGAATTGTGTTGCATCAATATTTTGTCTCTTACTTGAGTTGGCTATCTGAGTTTGATCAACTGGTTTAGAGGCAAAATATATAAAAAAGTTACCTTTGGTTGGTTAGATTTGAAATCCGACCTGACCGAATCAAAACAACTCTTGATTTGGGCTCAACAACCGTAAACATATATAGAAATGCTTATCTGGTCTGCTGCACAATACCTATATCAACTAACTTTTAATTTATTTTCTGAACCACAACTTGCTTTGGAGCGGAATAACCTGGCCTATTGTATTTTTTATCTTCTTGTCTGTATTCAGAATCATGATGGTCGATACGCATCTCATACATATTGACTCCTATTTAACCATCCTAAAATGCTTTAGATGTTGCTGAACATTAGCATTCTACCATGTTTTCCATTGTTGACGAATGCGACACCTATTTTACACGCAGCTTTTTGAAAGCTATTTTTCTTAAATATTGCACACAATACCTAATTAGATGCCTAGATATTCTCATAAAGTTCTAACGGTCAAACAACGATCTTCCAAAACAACATCCAATATTTTTTTTGTTCATAAAAAATAATACAATTATTTGTAAATATACAACTTCTACTTACGCCATATACATATGTGTAATTGCAGAAACTTATTGAACAGCCTTATTATTGATACGGTTGAAATTTTTTTTCTTCTTCGTGATTAATTTTTAGAAAAATCGTTTAAAACAACAAATGATGTCATAATAATACATGTTGAATAATAAAATGCAATAACAAATTTCTAGAAAAAAGGTAAGTAAATACTTATATAATAAAAAGAAGCATTTCAAAACGATTTAGTTGAGTAATACTTATGATTGGCAGGTCAATATCATCATTAAGAAAAATAATTTTGCAGACTATCAATTACAATTTTATTGTGTATATTTTTTACAAAAAAGCATATGGCGATTCACTTGTATTAATTTCAAATACCAGAAAATCACTTTTCACAGAGTGCCACTGAAATTTTTTGTGACAGATTTTTTTCGTACGGAACTATTGGCGAATATTTGCCGAGAATGGGGCACCATTAAAAAGAGTAAATGTTTGAGATTCTCAAAAATTTGATCAAATGTATCATCCAGCCCTATTCCATTTTAGTTTTTCCTCCAAATATACTTTACTCCCTATTACCACTCTTTCTACAAAATAAACGAAACGAGCACTTAAAAATCGAAAAATTTAACCAAAATTTGCTTCCCAATATCTCTGCCCAACATATATACATATACATCTGCCCAACATATACCTTTTATATTCATAGCTTATGCTCCCATACAAAATGAATATAAAAATATTTGAAAATCGGATAGTATCCCAAACCTGCCGATATAGCGATCGAATGACCGTCCACACCAATTAACAATTCGACAACTTACCCACTATATCTGCCCTTTAAGCGGCCTGTCATATAACCTAAATGCAAAAAGACCTCAAATTCGACTTATAGCTATAAAGCTGCACAGTAAAAGCCTTTAGCCTATAAAGTATGTGACCGACCCCCGTAAAGTTTTTCTCCCTAACATTTCCTCTGAATATACCTAAAGGGAGCTCTCTAATAAAATTGATGCTTTTATCTACTTTTTTTCTATATCTACTTTTTATGCATGATTGGCATTTATTATATAAATTAGTTGTAATGAAAAAAAGCAACATTAAAAATATTCAAACCTCGTTTTATTTGATTCAAACAGCCTATGAACACACTTTAATAACTTTCAAATAAGAATACAGTTTTGCATGTCTTAATTATAAAAAAATTAACTTACAGTATAAAATAAATAAATAAATGTGGCACTTAAAGCCCCAAAGGGCTCATTGGCCGAGCTTCTCTTCCATTACTGTTGTGCGTCTTAAATTTGGACAGTATTAGAAGGGACCTACTTATTTTAGCCGGTTCCGAACGGCAGAACACTTGTGACATCACTTTTTCTGAGCTTTGTCACAGAGTTCTTTTTAGAAGCTTTTTCATGGCAAGTTGTTACTGTCGGAAGAATTGCCAATTGCTTGCCGACAGGTGGGTACCGTTCGAAAGAAAAATCTTTTCGATATTAAATTTGTTATGCATCAGCCGGGTATTGAACCACGACCTACAGATCAGAAGGCGAACACACTAACCACTGAGCTACGGCACCCAGAATTTAAAAGAATTTAAAAAGAATAAAAAGAAAATATGGGCTTTTGACTAAATATAGTATGTACAAATACTTAAAAGCCAAAACAATAAAAGCCAAAAACAATTAACATATATATATATATATATATATATATATATATATACACTGTCGGACAAAATAAAGTGCAAAGTAAAATGAAAAAATTCAATGTAGCTTAAATTTTTTTTTATATATTTTTATTAAAAAACGAAAACAGAAATAGTTTATATACTTCAATAACATAAATTAAAAAACAAAAAATGGGAATTCATTCTCTGAAATATAGCACAAGGATAAAAATAGTATCTCATTGTCAAATTATATTAGACAAAATAAAGTGCAAACTAAAATTTTCAACTTCAATTATTAAAAAAAAAATATAAGTTAGTATTTTGTATGGCCTCCTTTATTTTTAATTACCTCAGCCAATCCTTTTGGAATACTTTTTACTAAATTTTTCAATATATCCTTCGATATTTCTTTCCACTCCTTCTGCATGCTTTCCCAAAACGATTTTAAGTTAGTACGAGAGTTAAAAGGAATTTTATCATCTAAAATGGTCCACAAATGTTCAATCGGATTTAGATCCGGTGATTGTGGAGGCCATTCTAATTTTTCAATTCCATTTTCATGAAAATACTTAGTTGCGATCTTGCATGTGTGCTTGGGATCATTATCCTGTTGAAATATAAAATCACCCAAACTCATTTCCTCAGCACTTCTTCCTAGGTTGGCCATCAAAATGTTGACATAATGCTCTCCAGTCATTTTGGTATCTATTTTGACAATTTGTCCTACACCGCTTGAGGAAAAACAACCCCACACCATCAGAGAACCTCCACCGTGTTTAACTGTGTGCGAAACGTTCTTCGAGTTCAGTCTCTGCGAAGGCTCACACCATACTCGCTTTCGTCTTTTTGAGTTTTTTAACTCAAATTTAGACTCGTCAGACCAAATAATGCGATTCCAGAAGGATTCTGGCATGGAAATATACTTTTTTGCAAACTCAAGCCGTTTTTTATGTTTGCAGGTCGAAGGAGAGGCTTTTTCTTCGCATAGAAACTCTTTAATCCTTTTTCGTTGAGCCTCCTTTGTACTATTCGTGAAGAAATATCCAAATTGGTTAATTCTTTTATTTCCCTTGCTGAGTTCAAAGGACCTTTTTTGGCCAGAATTAAAATTTGTCTGTCATCCTGTGCTGTTGTCTTGCGTTTTCTTCCGCAGAATTTCTTTAAACTTTCATTCGTTCCCAAAATTCGATGTTTTTTAACAATTTTTCTGGCTCCAGATATTGATATTTTATATTTTGCTGATAGCTCTTTATACCCATTGCCATTATTACGGTCCTTGATCAGCGTATCCTTGACATCCTTCGACAACGGCTTCATTTTGCAAATCTTCACAATCTATTAATCCATATTCTAATTATTTTTATGCCACACACTATTTTAATTCATAAAAATGCATTACCTTTAAATTTCCGGTGTAAATCAATGAAAAGTAGAAAAAATTATTTAATTATTCTCAGCGAAATTGCACTTTGCACTTTATTTTGTCCGACAATGAAACAAGTAACACTACTCTTTGCATGTATACAGTGGCTCCCAGCTTATTTCGTACAGTGACAGTTTAAAAATTGCTGCAGTCGTAATTCCTAATATAGCAAAAATTTGAACAAAATATAAATGCCATTTTTGAAAGGAAGGTTTGTTTTTTATTTTCCAAAATTTACTTTTTCAAAATTTTAGTGTTTGACACTATAAAAAAATAAAATAAGAAAAAAATAGGAAAATTCATGTCACAGCTTATTTCGTACAGTCTCTTTAAGTTCAAACTAAAAACAAAGTAAGTTGATTTTAATATTTAGTATGACATCCCTTAGCGTTAATGACAGCCTGGAGTCTATTTGGCATTGAATCCACCAATTTTTGAGTGATGTCTGGTGTGATTTTTTTCCATTCCTCCATTAGTACCTTCTTTAGGTCTTGCTTATTAGAAATCTTGTGTGTTCTTATTTTATTGTCCAAAATAGACCAAAGATTTTCAATCACATTCATGTCAGATGACTGTGGTGGTGGAGACATCAAGTGTGGGCAGTTCCAAATAAGCCAAGATTGCAAATCCCAGATTTATGTTTTGGGTCATTATCTTGGTAGTACCGAAATTCTTCCCGCAAACCCAGTTTGTCTGCACTTTGAAGTAAATTGTTTTTCAGAATCTCGAGGTACTTCATTTTGTCCATTGTTCCCTCAATAAAAACCAATTCACCTACTCCGGCTGCTGACATACAGGCCCAAACCATCACGCTACCGCCACCATGCTTCACTGTGGGCTTAAGGTTCTCCTTGTTTAGCTCGGTATTCGCTTTACGCCAAACATATGACATTCCGTCCGAGCCAAAAATATTAAACTTAGACTCATCCGCGAAAATAACGGTATTCCAGAACGCAGGAGTCTTAATAATATGCTCTTTGGCGTAGTCAAGTCGGCGTTGTATATTCATTTTTGAAATGAATGGTTTCTTTCGGGCTACTCGACCGTTCAAGTCATGATTGCGCAGCACACGTCGGACAGTTTCAGCACTGGATGATTTTCCTATTTCACGCTGAACCTCTGCAGCCAACTTCGGAGTGGATAACTTTGGATTTTTCTTAATTTTTCGTACAATATAACGCTCGTCTGATGCGTTGAAAATCTTATTAGGTGCTTCTCTGCCCTTGTTCTCCAACCGATTTTCGCGAATGAAGCGTTGAATGATGTATTGGACAGTTGAGGCACTTAAATTTGTCATTTCAGCAATTTTTCGCACACTCTGACCTTTCCTAAAATGGTTAATTACCAGTTTACGCTGTTCCATCGTTGTACGACGACCCATAACGCTAAATGTTTAATTTACAGCACTTTAACTATTTAAAATAAGAATAATAAAAATTGTTATAATAGTTAAAAAGGTCCAAAAACTCATACAATTCAAAAAAACTTTGTAACTGCGCGGCAGAATGAAACTTACTTACATTGAAGTTTGTGTACGAAATAAGATGTGAGCTGAAAATCAGCTGATCAATAGTTTTTCTCTCTTGCATGACAAAAAGAACAATTTTTGGGGTTCCCCGTTTTCTTATTAGGTTTACTAAACACATACACAGACATCTACATTCAAAACTTATCGATAAGTTTTTTAGTTTCGATGTTACAGCCATTTACATAAAAATATATACACTGTACGAAATAAGCTGTGAGCCACTGTAGCTAAAAATAATCAAGAGTGTGTATAATTTTTTTTTTCATTTGTACACTTTTGGGGAATCCCCCAATTAGAAAATAATATTTAACAGGGATGCAACTATTAATTGAGTACAAAATATTCAAAATAATTTCGGCATAAAGGGTTTGCACTTTATTTTGTCCGACAGTGTATATATATATATGTATATATATATATATATATATATATATATATATGTATATATATATATATATATGTATATATATATATATATATATATATATATATATATATATATATATATATATATAGAACACTTGTGACATCACTTTTTCTGAGCTTTGTCACAGAGTTCTTTTAGAAGCTTTTTCATGGCAAGTTGTTACTGTCGGAAGAATTGCCAATTGCTTGCCGACAGGTGGGTACCGTTCGAAAGAAAAATCTTTTCGATATTAAATTTGTTATGCATCAGCCGGGTATTGAACCACGACCTACAGATCAGAAGGCGAACACACTAACCACTGAGCTACGGCACCCACTTACAGTATCTATATATATATATATATATATATATAGATATGTATATATATATATATATATATATATATATATATATATATATATATGTATATATATATATATATGTATATATATATATATGTATATATATATATATATATATATATATATATATATATATATATAAAGTTTGCTCGAATATTCATCTTTTTCTTTTATTTCCACTATTTTATATCGGAGCTACATTAAGAAGTACCCGTGCCTCACCAGTATTTGAGGAACAATTTTTGCTTATAACACTAATCTACACCCGAAATATGGTTGAATTTGACGAAGTATTTTGTAAGTTGTGAGGGTTTTAAGGGGTTTTTAAGATAATTCCAAGACTTAGTAGTGGGTGTGGCTTGCCTCATCTTTATAAATCTATTTATCTTCACAATATTCATTCACATCTTAAATTGGGTTGCCCTACGCTGAATAGTTCGTAAGTTATGGCAGTTAAAATTTTTTTTAATTAACACAACTTTGTATGGGAGCCCCAATAAGATGTGGGCGTGGCATGCTGGATTCATGACACATTATTTCCGACTACTATATTAAGCTAAGTATTAATTATGCTTGTTCTAGACAGAAGATTGCAGAAGTTACAGCTGTTTCAATTTAAAAGATGTACACATACTTTGTATGGGAGCTACTATAGAAAGTAAACGTGGCTCGCCCATTTCTGAAAGGTTATGTAGCAGTATAAAGTAACTCTATGTGCCAAATATTGTTGTCCCAGATGGTATATTAAGTGAGTTATGGCAAGTTAAAAATTTTGAAAATTCCGAGGTTAGTCGCTTTGAATGCTTGGTGTGGGCGTGGCTATTGACCGATCATTATCAATATCAATCCCCTCAGTACCCTTGGATCATAGGTTACTTATACCAAATTTTCGTCAGTATAGCTCAATATTCGCTCAAGTTATCGTGCGATCCACCCGGTGGGGGGAAAGACCGACGGACGGTCAGACGGACATGGTTAAATCGAAAATTTAAGCGACGCTGATCACGAATATATATACTTTTCTATATCTCCGGAGATTCCTTCAAGTGGTTACAAACATCTGACCGAAATGAATATAAAGAGTTATCCATTTTGCGGTTTCTAAAGTAAATGTAAATAAAACACATATAAAATATTTTTTATCATGATATTTCTTTTTTATTATAAAGTTTGAACGTTGACATTATGTGTGAAATACAACATCATTTAAATGACCACCACGCGAATTGTTGCAAGCATCGATTCTTTTGAGGTAATTTTCGACCACTTTTTGACACATCTTGGGCGGTATCTCAGCCATAACGTGACGAATGTTGATTTTTAGGTGCTCAAGAGTTAAAGGTTTATCTGCATAAACACGGTCTTTCGCGTAGCCCCACAAAAAAAAGTCAAGCGGTGTCAAATCGCATGATCTTGGTGGCCACTTGATATCGCCACGACGAGAAATTACGCGGCCAGAAAATTTCTCTTGCAATAAAGCCATATTCGCTCGAGTTGTGTGGCATGTAGCACCGTCTTGTTGAAACCACATATTCTCTAAGTCGTATTCTTCAATAGCAGGCAAAAAAAGTCGGTTATCATATGACCATAACGCTCCGAATTGACGGTGACAGTCGTTCCATCGTCGTTTTCGAAGAAGTAAGGTCCAATCACACCTCCGGACCAAAGAGCGCACCAAGCAGTGACTTTTTGTGGATGTAGTGCCCTCTCTTCAATTACTTGAGGATTTTCAGAACCCCAAATATGACAATTTTGTTTGTTAACATACCCACCGAGTGAGAAATGTGCTTCGTCGCTGAAGAAAATTTTGTTCGAAAAATCGCCGTCCACCGCCTGTTGTTCAAGCACCCATTCGACGTATCTACGACGTTGTGAATGGTCAGCTGGCTTCAGTTGTTGTGTGAGCTGGATTTTATATGGATGTAGGTGTAGATCCAAATGCAAAATACGCCATAATGTGCCGTAAGACAGTCCTAATTCTTGAGAACGACGAGGGTCTTCGGCAACACTTTCACTTACAGCAGCGATATTTTCGGTGGTACGAGCGAAACGATGATGCACAGGCCTTACAATATCTGTAACCGATCCAGTCTCTTCATATTTCTTCACAATTTTGCCAATTGCTGCGTAGTTGGACGATTATGTAAACCATAATCTCCTCTTAAAGCACCCTTTAGTATGTTCAGATTGCCACCAAAATAATCCTATTAATGATTAATACTTATTGTTATTACTCTGCATATACTCAATTTATACGCTGCATAATGTAATATGCAAGGTAAAGGGTTATTCATTTCGCGGTTTCAAAAGTATAGGGCTAGAATTCGACATCTGTCAAACAGAGTTGTTAAAACAATTTCTTTCTTTTTCAGTTCAAAGTCTGACATTTGCGAAAATGGATCGCTTAACTATCGCACAACGCATTAAAATTGTAAAAACCTACTACAAAAATGGTGATTCTGCCACAGCCACATATCGTGCTTTAAGAGGAGATTATGGTTTACATAATCGTCCAACTACGCAAGCAATTGGCAAAATTGTGAAGAAATATGAAGAGACTGGATCGGTTACAGATATTGTAAGGCCTGTGCATCATCGTTTCGCTTGTACCACCGAAAATATCGCTGCTGTAAGTGAAAGTGTTGCCGAAGACCCTCGTCGTTCTCAAGAATTAGGACTGTCTTACGGCACATTATGGCGTATTTTGCATTTGGATCTACACCTACATCCATATAAAATCCAGCTCACACAACAACTGAAGCCAGCTGACCATTCACAACGTCGTAGATACGTCGAATGGGTGCTTGAACAACAGGCGGTGGACGGCGATTTTTCGAACAAAATTTTCTTCAGCGACGAAGCACATTTCTCACTCGGTGGGTATGTTAACAAACAAAATTGTCATATTTGGGGTTCTGAAAATCCTCAAGTAATTGAAGAGAGGCCACTACATCCACAAAAAGTCACTGCTTGGTGCGCTCTTTGGTCCGGAGGTGTGATTGGACCTTACTTCTTCGAAAACGACGTTGGAACGACTGTCACCGTCAATTCGGAGCATTATGGTCATATGATAACCGACTTTTTTTTGCCTGCTATTGAAGAATACGACTTAGAGAATATGTGGTTTCAACAAGACGGAGCTACATGCCACACAACTCGAGCGAATATGGCTTTATTGCAATAGAAATTTTCTGGCCGCGTAATTTCTCGTCGTGGCGATATCAAGTGGCCACCAAGATCATGCGATTTGACACCGCTTGACTTTTTTTTGTGGGGCTACGCGAAAGACCGTGTTTATGCAGATAAACTTTTAACTCTTGAGGACCTAAAAACCAACATTCGTCACATTATAGCTGAGATACCGCCCAAGATGTGTCAAAAAGTGGTCGAAAATTACCTCAAAAGAATCGATGCTTGCAACAATTCGCGTGGTGGTCATTTAAATGATGTAGTATTTCACACATAATGTCAACGTTCAAACTTTATAATAAAAGAGAAATATCATGATAAAAAGTATTTTATACATATGTGTTTTATTTACATTTACTTTTGAAACCGCGAAATGGATAACCCTTTACAAACTGCATATTCTCGCTACATTAAACGAACATCAATTTAAGAGCAAATGCTCTTGCTCTGGTATAAACAATTACAGAGGCTGGGGTACAACTTTCATAACCAGCTGTTGCAGATTGGGGACTTCGTGAGTTCAGTCCCTATCAACCTCACGAATACAGCGACCTCAAACTGCGCAATCATCGCTTGGGCATATATGGATGTGCTCCGTCTGCCGCCGGCGTATTCACCGCAACGCTGCTTCTGTTAGGTGCAACGGATGCGATCAGTGGTGCCATCTCAGATCTTGCTCAAGCCTAAATAATTACCATAAATGGCACCAGCTCTTCCGTGGGCTCTGTTGCCACACCGAGTGTCCTCCCTGCTGCATTACCATCGAAATACACGCCAATAACATTGTCCTCAATGGCCACTCCCCGCCTATTGCCGCCGCCGAACTGAGCCTTTCTAAGTGTGTCAGAACTGCACTTTCCCAGCTGTGATCAGGATAGTTCACTGCTATATGCACAGACTCAACGACAATATCCCAGTTCTGTGTCTTCATTGTGGCTATGGCCCACATGACACCGAGCATCTGTTTGCATTCCCTTCCATCTTCTGTTAACTTCCCTTGTTCCATCTTCCCTGTGGACGCACACGATCGAGCCCTCTTTGAACTTGAACCCTGAACTTGATGACCTGAGCACAGACATTAACAATAACAACGATACTAATTAAGTCACAGCATACACACTGTGTATGTGGAATCCGTATACTATTACAAAAACAACAGCAAATTAAGAAGCTACTAAAAAGGGAAAAGTCCCTGTTACCTATTTTTGACAAAATATTAAATCATTAATTTGTCCGTGTGATAGACCAATGCGGGAGTATAGGCAGAATAATATTATTTTGAATTCTGCGATTCCTTCCTTAAATTTATTTACATTTTATGATATCCGCTAAATAAGGACGTTTAAAAATTTGACCCACCCCGAAGAACCTGGAGAACTGATTTTCTCTACTACTTAGTATTATTTTACGTATTCAGCTGTCAAATGCACAACGAGAGAGACTCACTGAAATGGCGGAAGCAGAAAACTCTAAGAAATTGGTGTACGGCATCTTTTGGGAAAACTCGGATATTATAACAATTATTTTTATCATTTTTAGCCAACAGAGATACACTGTGGTTTATTATAACATAGAGTTTTTAATATTGGGGTTAATAAAAAAATGCTTATATATTTTTCTTATATCTAAAAGAGAAAATATAGGTATTACCATATGTAATTTATTTTTATCTGAAAAATATTGTTTTCCATATCGAATTCTTTCGTATGCTTATTCAATTGTTGCGCCATATAGCTTACTGTAAAAGTAAGTAATTTAAATAACCATTCATTTAATGTTAAATATATTTATAGAGTTTATTTAACACTCAAAGGAGAGCACGTAATAAGTATTGTTTTTCACATTTAAATATATTTTCTACAAATTCGATTTAATTAAAATAACGAATTCACTGACAGACAGGTTTACAGTGAATGCGGCTAAAAAAAACAAATTTAAAGCAAATAATACATAAAACCCAAACCGAGAATAATAAACATTTTTAATCAATTTGATACTTCAGTTACCGTTAAATGACTTTTAAAGAAAAAGAATTGGGATGAAAGCATAAAATCTGAAAAAAATACAAAACAAAATATATGGTGAGCATACTGAAAAATATGTATGTCACTGTTCTTACACCGTTTATATTCACGCATACAAAACTGCAACACAAAGAAAAGTAGCCAACACATTTCAGACGTTAACATGATTGCTGAAAAATAAAACAATCAAATACAATGAGAGATGCATCATCCATCAGCGTCACATACTACATAACCTCAATGTGTGTACTTTGCATTCAATGTATGTAATTAAATCAATCACATGTTCCTTCATGTGTCACTTCAACAATGGCATAGTGTTAAACAGTGGGCAGCGTATATTATTTTGCATATATAGTTGTGTCCATCATTGTTGTATTTAAAGAATGCTCATGGTTAATGTTAAAAGAGTCTGTCTTCATATAAATAAATAAATATTAAAAATATTAAGTTTATTCTTAAAATATTAATATTAATAACTGTAACAAGATATCTAATAAAAAGTATGTAAATTCAGAACAACTTTGTGTATCAGAGCTCACCTTTCATCGAACACTTAGCTATGCAAATAGAAGATTATGAAAATAAGCATATATACATATATATATATATATATATATATATATATATATATATATATATATATATATACATATATATATATATATATATATATATATATATATATATATATATATATATACATATATATATATATATACATATATATATACATATATATCAAGAATGATAGAAATACGGATTGCGCCCAGAGTTATCTTTTTTGGTTTGAGTTTGACAGCCGACTGTTCGTATGCACACGTCATAAATGAAGAAAACATTAACCGAAAGGGGCAAATAAATTTTTATAATTCTTGTATATAGTACGCGGTTACTTAAAACAATTTTGATTGAATGAAAGGTGATTTTTATAAATGAAGTGTGCAGTGTCGAGTTGCAATAACGATAGTTGCGACAAATCTTTATTAAAGAATTATTTTACCTCTCCGTGTGATGTGGATTTGGCAAAAAAGGGGATTAGTTTCTGCCGACGATTAAGTTCTTTCAACCATAAAAATAGTGTGATTTGCAAGGACCATTTCATAGATGATGATTTTATAAACCTCAAGCAATATGAAATGGGTAAAATTTATTTATTTTATTAGCACAGCATTCGCTTTTCTGAAATGTTCCTAATTTTCCAGGCTTTGCTTCAAAACTTAAATTGATGTGCGAGGTTGTGCCAACGATTTGCCAAGTATCTGGTGGGACAAACCTTCAGGAACAGAGGGTGCAACGAAGAGAAAATAAGCACATCATTGCTATGTTGTTGCATCAACAACGTTCGGAAATTGCAGTTAATGGTAACAAAAAATCGTTGGTTATTGTATGGAAATATTCAACTGTTTAAATTAACTTATTAACAGATCTCGGATTAGATTGTGTTGAAGTTGGCGTGGCCAGCACGGTGATCGAGGAAGATAAAGAAAATTTGCCCTTCCACTTTTCAAATGTCCTTGGAGAAGCCTCAAACTCTCGTGTAAAAATGGATAACACTAGCAACGTGTTCAAGGAGGTGGAAAAATTGCGAAAGGAAGTGTAAGTAAATCGCACATTTGAACTAATAAATTTATAAATATATATTGTATATGTTTATTACAAACGTAGCATAGCGTCTGTTCCTGCTCAGACTTCAGAAAATCATTCCGCAAGGTGTATCACCTTGAAGCTCTCATTTAAACACACGGAAAGGAAGTATGAATATAACATACAAGTTTTAAAAAGAAGTTTAGCAAAAACTGCGCAAGAATATAGAATATAGAAAGAAGAAGAATATAGAATAAAGAAAGCTTAAATGTGAAAAATGCGGACAAAAAGCAATATTGGCATGAGAATGATATTGCCCAATCAAACACTCTTCGTTCGGCAAGTGCTAAAGCCTACAAAATACAATTAATGTGCACAATAAATCTTGTAATGAAGACACGAAACCACTTCGCTTTCATTTATATATTTTGATCCATTCATTTTGATTCCACTTAGGCAACTACTGTCACTTTAGGTTACATACATATTTTCGCGGTATATTTATTTACTTGTTTCTTCTAATATTTTCCATAATAAAGTAATAAATATTGCTTATTTTACAATTTTGTATAAACGCTCGCAGTTTTATTTACCTTTTGTATGGGATTTTGGCACTTCTTATTTGCGTACTGTTTCGTTTATGACGTTGCAGGGCGCAATCTGTATTTCTATCATTCTTGCATATATATATATATATATATATATATATATATATATATATATATATATATATATATATATATATATATATATATATATATATATATATGTGTGTGTGTATGGCACTTATAAGGCCCGAGGGGCTTTTTGGCCGTGCTTCTCTTACATTACTGTTGTGCGTGTTAAATTTTGGATAGTATTAGAAGGAAGCTACTTATTTTAGCTGGTTCCGAACGGCATACCTATTTTAAATTCTTTGAGTGAACTTTTAGAGGCAAGTGCGCAAAAAATTAGTTTGACTGGAAACTGTAGATCAATAGTCTACAGTTCCACTAGGTAAGGAGTCCTTGAGTAAAAAGCTGGTTTCAAAATGCATTCACAATCTAATTAATTATTACTGCATAATTTATATTTTCCAAATAATGTGTTGATGGTAGATGGGGTTGGTGGGGGAACTAACAATTACCGCACTGTAATGCCATCTATCAAACGGTTCCTTACAAAATTTCAGGTTGAGTCATAGGTTAGCTTTTATTTGGCAGCCAGTTGTATTAAACGATTTCTATACCTGTTTTTGATGAGCACTGTATCGGAAGATGTGGTTATCGAGGTAATAATTGAAAAGGTCTACGAATAGATTTTCATCAGATGAGTACCATGAGTGTTTACTGTAGGCAACAAATGCATAATGCCGAATCAATATTTGGACCTCTTTGAGCGAAATCTCATTACTTTTACATTGAATTGTCTTTGTTGATGAAATCTGGATACATCTTATACATCAGAGATCAAGGCAAAGATCAGCTCCCATCAGATGCTCTTGATTGAATACTACAGTAAATTATTAGATCAATTCGATATAAAATTGGAAGAGACACGATTCCTTTTGGCTAAGATAATCGGGGGGTTTCACAGCGATAACGTACTAATTCACAATGTTCTTCCAATTAAATAAGTATTTACTAATTAATGACACCTAAAATTACAGTTATTCTATTTAATTACTATTAGGTACTAAATATTTCCGCGCTCTCTCTCTTTCTCTCTATTTCTATCTCTTAATCATTGATAATGTTATATAGTGTATAATATATTATTAAAGATGTTGATTATACGTATACAATTTAAATATTTAATTCCGGAGTCTTTAATAAGTTATCGCATACCAAAATGGCGTCGTCTAGGCTACTACGTTACAACAAGCAAAGCTAGACAAATCACAGCAAAATCGTCGTGCTGCCATGCTATCATTGTATATAGTACGAGAATATCGTGAGCTAATGACGTGACTATAATTTTATACACAATAATGTATTAGAGGAAAACGTCACTTTGATCACAATGCATTATAATATTTCGTACTTTAATGAATGTGAGAAAATTTGATATGGACTTTATACATGATCATATTTTTTAATTATACATTTAAATGGTATTTTCCATTTTATGTTTTAAATGGAATTTTTTTGTTGCATACTAAAATGTAAGATATTACCATAAAACAGTAAGTCAGAATGTTGATCTAATTTAGAATTTCTATATCATTCACAAAATACCGAACCTTGTGCTATTTGTGAGTGACTCAGCCCGCGTTGTTACCGATGACAAACGACTCAGTTATGTATTTCGGGAAAAATGCTTAAAATTATCTAAAATTTAATGTTTTTCGTTGAGCCAGGTTGTCGAAGGTTGTTTCATACAATTTGAACAACAAATGCACTATTTTCTGAAGAACATTGGGAATATTCTAAAGTGCATTATTACATTACAATATTTGTGAGCTCCACGGTTAGAGGTTGTACTTTGGGTTGAGACTTACCGCATAAAAACTCCCATAAATGAAAAATTTTACAATGCCTCAGATAAGGACAACCCCTTTTGT
The DNA here is from genome assembly GCA_963854835.1 of Megamerina dolium. Taxonomy (NCBI): domain Eukaryota; kingdom Metazoa; phylum Arthropoda; class Insecta; order Diptera; family Megamerinidae; genus Megamerina; species Megamerina dolium. The sequence goes on from OY978527.1 coordinate 24,906,252, forward strand.
TGGTGACCCCCGCAAACGACATAAGGACCACGATTTACGGATATGCACCTGGAATGCCCGGTCCCTCTTTAGGGAAGGTGCCTCTATACAGCTGGTTGATGTCCTCGATAATTATTATATAAGGCTGACATTACCGCTCTTCAGGAAATGCTATGGACGGGACAGGGTTGCTTTAAAAGAGCATCCTGTGATATATATTACAGTTCCTATGCGGAGAGGCGCGAACTAGGATGTGGATTTGTTGTCAATAAGAGACTGAGACATCTTGTCTGACAGTTAACATTTGTCAGCGAACGGCTGCCCACACCCCGATGGATGAGAAGGACGTTGCGACCAAAGAAAGTTTCTTGTAGCGCCTCGAAGAAGCTTATGCCCTTGCCACGATATCAAAATTGTGCTTTAAAACTATGGTTCAACTGTCGGAAAAGTAGTACCAGATTTCAGCATTTCGACAGAGCAGTGGTAGAAATCTAAGATCAGATTCAGATTCAGCGACCCAAAATTTCAGAAAATGAGACTGCTTTGGTTAGGTGCTAATTCTTTTTTATTCTTATTTCTTTAGTATAATTATCTCATGGATGGACGATGGAAAAAATATTTTATCGAATCTTACTTTCTACCGTTTTCAGTATTGATAATAATAGTACTTGTAGGTTATCTCGAAAGATGAGCCAAAAATTGTTTATACGAAGAGCATTTCAAAATGCTACTTTATCTTATTATCTTAATCTACAAATACAATTATGTTATACATAATACCTTTTCAATACGACTCTTAATTTATAATAATTAATTTTTTTTTTTCAATTTCAATTTCAATTTCATTGCTTGTGTAATTTGTATGACTAAGTACCTACTGGGTGCCGTAGCTCAGTGGTTAGTGTGTTCGCCTTCTGATCTGTAGGTCGTGGTTCAATCCCCGGCTGATGCATAACAAATTTAATATCGATAAGATTTTTCTTTCGAATGGTACCCACCTGTCGGCAAGCAATTGGCAATTCTTCCGACAGTAACAACTTCCCATGAAAAAGCTTCTAAAAGAACTCTGTGACAAAGCTCAGAAAAAGTGATGTCACAAGTGTTCTGCCGTTCGGAACCGGCTAAAATAAGTAGGTCCCTTCTAATACTGTCCAAATTTAAGACGCACAACAGTAATGGAAGAGAAGCTAGGCCAATGAGCCCTTTGGGGCTTTAAGTGCCACATATTTATTTTTTTTTTTTTTTAAGTACCTACTAACTATACAATGCCAATCACGCATTTGTGTCATTCTATTTGTGTTGAGACAACATATTCGCTCCCCTAAATATTTTTTCATTCATTACTACGTTCAATTTTACATTTTCTATCGAAATGTTATAATTTTTCACTAAACACTATTCGTACCTAAAGTTACTTAATTAATTCATGTATTCATATGGAACAATGTGCTCATCCTAATGATGAGGTTGTTGAATAAGAAAAAGACGGAGAAGAAAAAATATAGGTTAAAAAATAAACAAAAGCATACAACCAACACGAATACATTTATAGTTATTGTTGTGATTTAAAATATAATACAGTTTAGAGAAAAATGGAAAGACCATACGTATTCTCCCATTCGCAGACGTTCGTATCTACTTAAGTATCGTATTGTAAGTGAAAGTTGTTTTATTAGCTACTTGTATTGTTGTTCAAGACAAGTTAAAGTCCAAATTAACTTGCTACCACGGGAAAAAATACCAAATGCCATTGTATAGTAGGTACATAATTGCTTAGAGTAGACAATAATTTCTTACCATGGTCATGAGTTAAATACGGCAATGAAAACCCACATGAGTAAAGTCCCGTTAGCATATCATTGTATACTTGACTCAAATGCATCTGCATATTATTATTCTTTTTAAGGAGAAGAAGTAGTAAATGAAAGAAATCCTAATACCGTAATAATATTTCGATACCTACGTACTCTTAGTACCAACATACGAGTATATTATTCTGTTTGAAATCATACCACGATGAAATGTCTTTGCAGTCAAAACTTATAAATCAAAAAGTATGAGGATTGTAGATTGTTGCCAATACTGGTATGTAATTGCAAGCATGTGGAAAGATGGAAAGTACATTAGTATGTAAATTAGTGTTGCTAAGCCCGATATTCAGTGTTAGATCATAATTGCTGACCCTGGATGGTTTGAAATGTAGTTCAATACCTTTCAGGAGTATTTCCATTTTAACTGATTGTCAAACTGGGATAAAATCCCTATCTGGGATATCAATAAACTCATAAAAGCCATCCAATGTTGAAAAAAGCAAGATAGAAGAATTACTCAATGTACATATAGTCTAAGTGTTAGTCAAACTGCTGAAAATGTGCTTAGTACTTTCAAGTTCCTAATTTCGCATTACTTTCGCAAATCCAATACAAGATGGAGCGACAAAAGCAGTTGGTCATTTTGCGATAGAAGGAACTCCACTTCAAAGTCGCATTAGACCATAGTAACGTCAGCGACACAATGGCAATTATCATCGGCCGTTTGCTGGTGGGCAAACATGCAACCGGAATGGAACTGCCGATTAAGGACTCCTACATGAGTCGCTTAGATGAAAAAGAAAGCATTCTTTCTTTCACTTTCTATGTTAATATCCACCAATTGCTCGTCGTAGGCAAGTTATTCTTCAACGTCCTAAATGAACCCTCAGCAATTGATACAAAAGCCATATCTCTTTTTGTCTATTAATACATTCATATTTTTCTCTGTGGCACAATTGTACAAATTTTTGGCCAAGTGCCAAATAATCTATCTACAGGTGTGAGAAGTAATGCTTTCTCACTTGTCCGATAATAAGAGAGGCTCCAATACGAATGCCAGATAGATCATGTGCAAGCAGCGATCAAGAAAAAGCAGAAGCATTTGCAAATCACTTAGAAGGCGTTTTTAAACCAAATGAATCTACAAGGGATGGAGGATTACCAATCATGACCAATAACAGCTCTACTACCTTAGTGAGATTTTCTTTAAAGGAACTTAACAAAATCATAAATGAACTAAACGTCAAAAAAGCTGCAGGGTCTGATAAAATAAGTGCCAAAATAATCGCCGAGCTACCTCAAATTGCAGTAAAACAGCTGTTACACATAATGAATGCAATACCACGCCTTTGTTATTTCCCCTCAGAATGGAAAATTTCCCAAATAATTATGATTGCAAAACCTGGAAAAGATTCAACTAATGTATCGTCGTACAGGCCTATTAGCCTGCTGCCTATCCTATCCAAAGTGTTTGAAAAACTATTAATGTTGAAGATACAGTCAATTGTTGAAGCAAATAACATTATACCGTTTCATCAATTTGGGTTTAGAGCAAAACATGGTACAGTAGAACAAGTTCACAGAATAGTATCTAACATTACAAAAGCGTTCGAAGCAAAGCAGTACTGATCAGCAGTATTTCTGGACGTCGCACAAGCTTTTGATAAGGTTTGGCATGATGGCCTACTTCACAAAGTCGGTTGTTTTTTTCCTGATAACATTTGCAAAATATTAAAGAGCTATCTGTTGAATAGGAAATTTATGGTTAAACAAAGATCGTATCTAACTCAAACACGTACGATAATGGCTGGGGTCCCGCAAGGAAGCGTCTTAGGTCCCTTTTTATATCTAATCTACACTTCAGATATACCAACAAATGGCAATCTTTTCACATCAACTTTTGCAGACGATACAGCAATCTTGAGCGTCGATGATAATCCCAGTAAAGCGTCAGAAAAACTGCAAAGTCACTTAAAAAGAGTACAACACTGGCTGGAGACATGGCGTATTAGAATCAACGAATCAAAATGCGTCCATATGACTTTCACGTTGAATAGAAAAACATGCCCTCAATTACAAATTAATAGTCAAAAAATACCACAAAAAAACGAAGTGACCTATCTAGGCTTTCATCTCGATAGAAGGCTAACCTGGAAGAAGCACATTGAAACAAATCAATCGCATGCTAAATTAAAAGCAGCCAAACTTCATTGGTTGATTGGAAACGCCTCGAAATTGTCACTTCATAATAAAATGCTTATATTCAAGTCCACCATTAAACCAATTTGGAGCTACGGCATTCAGCTTTGGGGCACTTCTTCAAACTCTAATATTGAGAAAATTCAGCGTGTTCAATCTAAAATCCTTAGACGTCTTTGCCGAGCTCCTTGGTACATCAGTAACACAAATATACACAAGGACCTACAGATTGACACTATTAAAATAGACATAGGGAAACATTGCCAACGTTACTCTGAACGACTAAGTAATCATCCTAATACTCTAGCGAGAGAGCTCCTTAAGCTTAAATATATTAAAAGACTAAAAAGGAAAAATGTTTTAAATATATCTTTCACATAATCTTTCATTACTATTATATATGTCCTTCATGACATCACATGTTATATTTGTTTGCTTTAAGTTATTTGAATGATGTACACATTGGTGTAGAAGCAACAAAATGTATTTTTTAGTATATAAGATTTGTATAATTATTGTTAGTTTCGTAAGAAAGATACAATAAATAGAAGAAAATTAAAAATAAAAAAAAAAATTAGCAATGCGACCTCAAGCGATCTATAATATACACCGTAGATACCCTAACAGTAAGTGATTTGTTTTAGGGAGCTTTACTTCTATTAATTAATAGTAGTTACACTTGCTTCCTTTAGGTAAGGCTGGGTATCTTGCTCCTGCTCATCCTTCCCACAACAGAATCTGCAATGGTTGAAGTTAAATAAGTGAAGTTTTGTGAAGTATTGTCACAAATAAGATTTTGCAGTGGTTTGACACTGTCACCAGTTTTTTATAACCTTTTGTTTGTATTATCTTGTGAAGTCAAAAAGTAGGAATTCGTGTAATGGATGTCAGCTTCTAATCTTGCTCCTGCGCCTGCCTTTTTGTTGCCACTGTGACCTCTGTGATCTGGCGCTTAAATCGTACTTTTATTGTTTACTTCAATTGTTTGTTTGAAAGTATGGCCTTTCGGGCCATTAGGACAGCTTGATTGCAAAAAAAACAATATTGTTAGCGTGGAGATTATGAAGTAGAGCTCTGTATCCTTGTAGAGTGGCAAATGTGACATGCAGTTGGGGTTGATGCCTGCCAGAACGCCATTTTAGATCTTCGGTATGTCTGCGAACCAGAATTAGGCGCCCTTTCTATGCAGTTTTTACGTTGAATCCAAAAAGTTGCATAATTATTTCCTCACTAAGATCCAAGAATAAATTGGTTGTTATAAATGCATGCAGATTACAACCTTTCAAAATCCTGAGTGATTATAGAATTCTTCAGAAATTTCTGGATTCAGCGCAAAAACTTGATACTAATGATATCTCTAGTTTGTGGGACTGAAGAAAATTTAAAACAGTGTGAGCTTATCTTACTTAAGAAATATAAGTGTAAATTTTTGAAGCCAATGAAGCCAATGAAGCCATGTCCAAAAGTTGTTCTTCCTAATGTACAAACACAAGTATATTGAAGTGAAGTTGAGTTTGGCAAGACATGAACGAGGGCACTCAGTCAAATAAAAATTGTGCCCAAACCCAGCAACTGAAAAGCAAATAGAAGGAAAGGGAAGATGAATCTTGTTCGTGCAAAGGCTGGACAGTGACAGAGGTAGTGCTCCGTAGTGTCCATATCCTCTAAACAAGACTGACATGGTGAATCGGTGATGTGTGGCCCACAAGTGATGTGCCCTGTAATGACCCCAATCAGTACCGTTAGATCCTTCCTCCTTAATCGTAGGAAAAAGTTCGCTCGTCTGCCGTCAGGTTCATTCACAAAGACAACCCTGCATATCTTCAGGATGGACCATCGAGTCTTGTGGATCATACCCACAGAGTCTTTGATCCATCGTTGGATTCATGCAGAGGAACCGCCAAATATAGGTTCAGGGCAAATGGGTGTACCAGCAAAGCCCTCATTAGCCAAACCATCTGCCAATTCATTCCCTTCGACACCGCAGTGTTCCGGAACCCAAAGAAGACGAAGAGATGGCAGGGCTCACAATAGCCTTGAGTACAGCCTGAGTATCACTCCAAATGCCAATTCGGTTCCCATGCCTCTCAATAATCCAGTAGACCACTTTTAGAATGGCATATATTTCTGTTAGAAAACAGTCGCCATACTTCCGGTGGAGAACGAGTACTTGGTATTTTCATTCCAGTACTAACCGGCCCCAGTACCATAAGAGGTTTTAGAACCGTCGATGTAGAATTGTGAATCAATCCCCGTAGTAGAGTCTCTGGACTTAACCATTGATCTCGTTCCGGGAAAGTAACATCAAATTTAAGTCCGAATCGTATATTGGCCACATGATCGTCCACGGGCCTTGCAAACAATGGGCACTGCTCCAATAGCTGGTGGTATATCTGCCATACGGGCAGATATACCACCTGCCATACGGGCAGATATACCACCTGGACCGGACTTATATCCCACAAAAGTCCCGTCACGCCAGACTCCGTAAATTTTGAGTCTGAACGCAGCTTTCACCTCCTCCTTCCGGATCTGAAGATCCAATGGAAATAAATTAAGTAAGGCATTTAGCACGTCACCAGAAGTGGTGCTTCTTTGTAGTCTATTCAGAGAAGAAGCAGCGGATTTAACCACAGTTCTGAACCATCAGACCAGAGACGCATACGTCACAATGGGTCTAATTAGACAGATGTACATCCAATGTAAACGAAAGCCCTCCTGCACTGCCAGTGTTTTAGAGGTTTTCTGCTCAACATGAATCCTCCAAGAAAGCTTATTACCTAGGATGACTCCCAAATATTTAACTTCAGAAGACAGCAGCTAGGTCACCCTTTTTAAGGTTGGCAGAAGTAAGCCATCCAATTTGCGTTTCCTGGTAAAGAGCACAAGTGTGGTTTTACCAGGATTCACGGAGAGACCTTGCAGAAACTCAACTTGCAACTCAATTAAGAGATAGTCCACAACGAAGTACCACCTCTTCCTCAACCGTGACGCTATCATTGTGTACTCCCCCTGTCAAGTGACGAAAAGGTAAACCTTATCGTTTCATCAGTAACTATTTTTCGAGATATAAAAAAAAACCTGGTGGTTGTCGAACGTAACATCTTATTGGCCAGGGTGACAACTTGCGGTAAGGCAATTCTACAACCGAGGAAATTGTTGTTAGAAGTATATCATTGACCGGGGGGTAAACGGTTGAGTGATGCGAAGTGTTATACACTGATAAGGTCGCTGTCTCCAGCTAGAACCTCTAGCCTCTCCTCATCAATTTTCTGTTCTCACCTGCATATGGTGCCCCCTGCTAATCCTAGCAACCTTACATGAGATTGGGTAACCAACCCCAATGGATTGTCTGGTAGGAGAAATATGAGAGTCAGAAGACCGTTGCTACAACAACGGGAGGAGGGAGTAAACCCTCTTAGTATTAAAAAAATCTCCTTAACCCAGGGTGTTATGCGACCCATGCCCAGTAGGTGAGTTTGGCAGCCAGGGGATTACGTTAGGCTGTCTTTGCACGGAGCCATCCTGATACCAAGCTGCCTCAGGATGTAACGGTGGCCTTGCCATGGTATGGGGCGCTGCCATGGTCGACTGGAGATTTCCCCGATTATCCTCTTTGGTCGTCGCATATGGTGACTTGTCACTGTATGCAGCCCTGCCTTCTCTGAGAGCTGGCGAGGCAGACGACCGTACGAAACAGTTGACATGCCGAATAATAAAAACAAAAATTCGGATACCGGGACGGACGGACGGAGGGGTTGGGTACCACCTCGGAGGAGGATCTCTTGGCTTCTAGCTAGGAGACGGTTACTAGTGAGGCTGTGGGTCACAGCACACTAGTAATTAATCAACCAGAAAAAGCCGCTGGGGCCAAGGTGCCCAAGCGTAAACTGGAACAACCATCCTTGTATAAGCAGTAAAGCGGGCTCTGCACATCCTTGGTAGGATAAGCAAAAACATGGCCGCTGGTACTGTTCATCCAAAGGGTGAGTCCGACAAAATAAGGTATGGAAAAGTGGTCAAAGACTACAAGGAGTATTTGGCCAAAAAACCCAAGGTAAACGAGGCAACAAAGCGGAATCGGTCTCACGACGAATCCGGGGAGGCGCCTAAAAAATTCAAAATGGCCTACGGAAGCAGTGTTGCTGTCCGTCCTCCAAAAACTGCTCCTAAACCACGTAGCTACAATGAGGTAGCACGTGATCATCTGCAGATCGCGTTGGTGGATGAGACCACTGGCCGAGGGAAGCCTGTGCTAGACAAGTGGGGCTAAAACAAGGCACGGCTGTCTCGAATCGTCGTCGATCACGTGATGGTAAACTCGGAGGGTGAGTCACCACGTTTCGATTCAGCAGAGGTTGTCCGCGGTTATAGGGCCATCAAATGCGGAGATCAGGACTCCTTAACATTCCTTAACGACGCGGTTGCCAAAATCCATAATACATAATCGCGATATCCCGATGACTGATTGGTCAGTCATCAAAGCGGAGGCTTCGAAAAAGAATAGTGCGTCGTTCCTTCTGCTTATTAGAGAAGAGCATGCGGCATGCCAAACTAAAAATATTCCCCTCTGCGAACCCGGAGGAAGAGCAGGAAGGGGTGCAGCTGGACGACGACACCGAAACAAACACCGACGTTTAACCATGGTCATCAAGGTTGTTCAAAATAACTAGCAGCACTCTACGGCTGCTACGGACAACCATGCCGTCTTCCTGGTGGAAGAGGACGTGGATATAGCCATTGTCCAGGAATCCTGGGTGCGGGGCACCGAGATCAAAGGGTTTCCGGGGAAAAACTACAACGTGCTCTATAAACGGATCCAAGGTAGGCCTACATCATGTATTGTAGCAAAAAAACACCTAAAAATTTTTCTAACCCCATTGTACAGTTGACAGGATGTAACGGTTGCTGACGTAGTAACTGACGGCGTCACACTACGGGTCGCATCGGTATACATGGCACACGAAAAACTTGCGCCGCCTGAAGAGGTTAGCAGACTAGCGCAAGAAAGAGGTGACAGGACCCTTCCTCTTAGGTGCTACGCCAATACCAGGCACGCATTATGGAGCAGCTCCGAGACTAATGAAAGAGGTGAGTCTTTGTTTAACTTTTTATTAAACACAAATTTAGTAGTATGCAACAGAGGTGACACCCCACCTTTCACCTTTCCAAGCTAGGAGCAGTATGATGGATGGGCGGAAGTGTTTGATGTCGCTTTATTATCAGATAGTGATGTGATAGGGGTTAAAAATGGGGAATCTTCAGCAAAAACTCCTTCTCGGATAAGAGCTGGATACTCTACGATTTGGATCTTAAGGTAGACCCACCCTTGACACATCGTAATCCCCATAGAACTGACTGGGCACGGTTTGAAAATTTAGTTAGAAATAGAATAGCAGGGGCTCCCATTCATAGAATAACATCCATTGATTCACTAAACAGTAGGGTCGAAACATTAGCAAAAGCTTTTGGTACGGCCTTTAAAATGTCGTGCCCACTAAAATATAGCAAAAAAAACCTTCCCCCTGGTGGAGCCAGGAACTGTCGGAACTAAGGAAGAAAGCAAGAGCAGATTACAACATTAGCTACTCCACTGGTAATTGGCAATTGTACAAAGAAAGCCGGCGGCTGAACAAGAAAGCTATTAGGAGCGCCAAAAAGTAGGGCTGGAGAGAATTCTGCTCGTCTGTTGAATCTACCAAAGATTCAACAAGACTAAGCCGTATCTTGTCCAAAGACCATTAGAGTGCTTCTTGAATTAGGAAGCAAGATGGAACTTGAGCGGAAACGGCAGAAGAATCCTTAGAATTACTCTTAAATACACATTTCCGGGATGCAGTCAAAACGAAAGCGGAGGTAGTATGACCGAGCGGCGCTCTTACGAGTCACTGCATCACACAAATGAAATAGTAACCAACGAAAAAATTCCATGGGCTATTAAAAGTTTTTCACCCTTGAAGTCACCAGGTCCGGACGGGATCATGCCCAAAATGTTACAGGCAAGATTGGACTGTGTGCTCCCGTGGCTGGTGCAAATCTTTAAAGCGTGTCTGAAAATGAAATATGTACCTACTAGCTGGAGGCTAGTAAAGGTGGTCTTCATACCAAAGGTTGGCAAGAGAGGACAGGAATCAGCGAAGGATTTCAGACCCATCAGTCTAACCTCTTTCGTGTTAAAGACGTTTGAAAGGCTTCTGGATATATAATTAAGGAATTCTCTGGAGAATTCCATTATGTTTACTGCCCAACATGCATACCGAAAGAATAAGTCGACAGAAACGGCTCTCCATGAGGTAGTGCAAGCAATAGAGGGATTTCTGGACAACAAACAATACACCATGGCTACCTTCTTGGACATAGAGGGTGCATTCAACAATGTTAGCACAGAATCTATCAAACGGTCATTGATAGAAATGAGGGTGGACAACTGCGTTATAGATTGGATCATTTCTACGCTAGTGACTAGGGTCATAAGTGCTAACATGGGCAATATCTCAATAATAAAGGTAGTCAAAAGGGGAACCCCACAAGGGGGGGGTGGTTGATTTCCCCTCTTCTTTGGCTATGCGTAATAAACAACATACTAATAAAACTGAATAGAGGGGGTGTCAAAGCGGTGGAGTATGCCGATGATGTGGTGTTAATGGTGTCAGGACTGTGCCCTAGCGCGATCAGTGGGATCACGCAAAGGGCATTAGAAAAGATCAGCTCTTGGGCTATCAGGTGTGGCCTAAGGTTGAATCCGGATAAAACAGAACTGATGCTTTTCACCAACAGATTCAAAATACCCAAATTTGACTTGCCTAAATTAAACCATCAAACCTTAACTCTTTCTTCCAATGCTAAATACTTGGGAATTATCTTGGACTCCAAGCTTAGCTGGAGGTTAAATACTGAAAACCGAGTAAAGAAGGCTTGAATTCCCCTCTATCCTGCAAAAGAGTAATTGGTAGGAAATGGGGTCTCCAACCAAAACTTACTTTATGGTTGTACAAAGCGGTTGTACGCCCAATCTTATCGTATAGCTCGGTTGTTTGGTGGAAAGCCTTGGATAAGGCCTACACCACTAATAAACTTAGCAGTATACAAAGGTCAGCATGTGCAGCGGTAGTCGGAGCTATAAAGTCGTGTCCCGGGGATGCTCTTAACGTTCTGACACACATACTCCCTATTGATCTACACATCAAGAAAACGGCAACCATGACCGCAGTGAGGCTAAAGGAAGCAGGTCACTGGAAGAATAGAACCTACGGACATGAATGCATACTAACTAGAGAAACGCAATACATGTCTGACAGCACAGACTACATTATCCCGAAGATGAATTTCTATAGAAATTTCACGGTAGTTTTTCCTTCGAGGAAGGATTGGACTACGGGATGTCTGTTAAACAGCTTCGACACCACAATCTACACGGACGGCTCCAAAATGGATTGTGGCGTAAGGGCAGGAATATATTCCGAGAGATTAAAAGTGGACAAGTCTGTGCGCCTCCCCAACCTCTCTAGCGTATTCCAGGCAGAAGTGTTTGCAATCGGGGAAGCTTGTAGGATACTAATCGCAAACTTCAGATTCAAGTTCAATATAGCTATAATATCGGACAGCCAAGCTGCAATTCAGGCCTTGAACTCAGCAGTCTTATCCTCCTTCCTAGTGAAACAAAGTAGAAGTAGTCTCAATACACTCAGCGAACGGCAAAACGTTTCATTGATCTGGGTTCCGGGACACCGGAACATAGAAGGAAACGAAAAAGCCGACGAACTGGCAAGAAGCTGATCTGCAGTGCAAAAGGCTCTTGCAGAACCGGTGTTCATACCGCTGAGTGTAGTTAAATAACCATCAACACAAAATATCTACAAATAGCGGATTGTAGGTGGAAAACTCTTACGAAATGTAAGACTAGTAGGACACTTTGGCCTACACACACTCCTAAACAACCAACACTACTGATAAACAGAAATCGAAAATCGATATCTCTAGACTGACGGCAGTCATTACTGGCTTCTGTCTCATCGGAGAACAGGAGGCCAAAATGGGGATGTCCCACAACGATTTCTGTCATATTTGTAACCAAGTGGAAGAAAAGGAAACGCTCTTCCACTTCCTTTGTAAATGCCCTGCCCTTTGGAAGCAGAGAATTAACACCCTGGGCAAACCACTCTTCAACAACATTGAGGAGTTGGCGGAAATAAACATCAACAACCTCCTAAGGTTTCTAAATAGCACGAACTGGATTTAACCGTGCTGCCCACACAAACAATCTAACGAACAGTTGGAAGCGAGGATGTGGTAACAAAACTGTGCGTAAGCGCTATTTGGACTCATGGATGAGTCACCACTTCAACCAACCAACCATATCATTGACCTCTGACTTCGAGCACGTATAGGTACCATCAGGTTTCAGAATAGAGTCCAGTCTGGCAGTTCGATCCTTTTGAAGCCTAGACGTTATTTTCTGAGCAGCGATCTCATTACAAAAATCTCTATAAGAGTCCAGTTAAGAGGTCATCACTGTCATCACATCAACTACTGATAGTAGTTGTGACAGTCAGCTTCAGCATTTTTGGCCAGTAGAGTTATTTTCAACTTATTTTTTAGCTCATTTATCGAGTCATCATGCCAAGAAACTACAAGAAAGTCACTGAAAACCCACGAAAATCAGCTTCAAGTGACGATGATTTGTTGGAAATGCTCAAGACAGTGAAAATCGATAAACGAAAGCCGTTTGAAGTTTCAAAAGCCCATGAATATCCACAAGCCAGTTTGTACCGCCTTTTAAATGAATACGACAAACAAATGGGAAAAGATGATATCGCCGAAGAGAAAATGCAGAAGTTTTTTCAATACCGCAAAAAATACGGTGGTCAAACGGTTCGTTAATTTTTATTATTTTTTAGTGTGTTTTTGATTAACCAAATATTTTCTTTTGTTTTGTTTTCAAGTTTTTTCGGCGTTGCAAAAAAACGGTTTGATACATTATATTTTGACTGCCAGCAAATTGAACTACTGTTTATCCATCAATGAGCTGAGAACCATGGCATTCGAATTCGGACAGAAGGAAAAAATAAACAAGGATGTTTTGGAAAAATGGAATGGAATGGCCAGTAAGGACTGGTATTATGGCTTCATGAAAAGACACACACAAATCTCGCTTCGAACACCAAAACAAATCAGCCTTCAACGAGTCAGAGGATTCAACAAGGAAAGTGTAAACGAATTCCATACTCAACTTGGTGAACTTTATGATGAATTTAAATTTCCGCGTGAAAGGATTTGAAACATGGATGAAACGGGTTTTCCAACTGTCCCAACCCATGTCCAAAAATTGTTGGCCGAAAAAGGTGTGAAACGCGTTGGGCAAATGTCATCCGCCGAACGTGGAACGAATGTTTCCGTTGCGCTAGCAGTTAATGCCGCTGGTCAATTCATTCCAGCCTTTTATATTTTCCCCAAAGCGAACATGCTAAAAACATTCATGATGCTCGCAGAAGGCGACGAAGAGCACGCGAATAAAAATGGATACATGCAAATGGCTGAATTTTTAAAATTCATGAAACATTTCCAAAAACACTCGCATGCCAGCAAAGAATCACCAACTCTTCTGCTGCTGGATAATCACACTTCCCACTTATAGATTGAATCAATCGATTTTGCTATTGAGCATGGCATCGACATGTTGACTTTTCCGCCCCATTGCACCCATAAATTGCAACGTTTGGACGTTGGGATTATCGGTCAGGTTAAGTCTCGTTATGTGAAAAGCATGATGCATGGATGAAATCGCACGGTGGACAGAAATTTTGTTTGGAGCATGTTGCACCAACAGTAGAACAGTGTTTGGATGAACGTCCCACACCAGCAGTCATAAAATCTGTATTCGAAAGATCCGGCATTTACGAAATGAACCCACATAAGTTCACCGATAGCGATTATTTTGCGGCACAAAAAATTGTTGAAGCTGTAGCTAGAGCTTCGATGAAAGAAGAAGAACTAGTAGACGGTGGACTTGATCGTTGTCTGTTGGTTTTGGATGAAGATATTCCGGCTGGATCCGATACAGAACTTAAGAAGCACCATCGACTTCGAGCATGATTTCAAATTTAAATGAATCTGGCCCAGTCAGAATTGTTGGCCAAAAGAAATCCAATCGTGGAAGACAACCCATGAAAAGTGCCGTTCTGACTTCACCATTGACACGTGATGCGATTAAGGGGGCTGCTGACAAACGCGCCAACAAAAAGCGCAAAGCAGAGGAACCGGCAAAAAAAACACAGGCCAAGAAAGAAGCAGCCAAGGCAAAAAATCCAAAGAAGAAGATGTCATCCGATGAAGAGGAAGAAGATCGTGATTTTTGCCTAGTTTGCAAAGAATTGTTGCTGAAAAAGATGACCAAATTCAATACGATCCATTGCGACACATGCGACCGTCCATTCCACCAGAAATGCGTCACCTTCTCTGGCTATTACCGATGCGACACTTGCGATGATGATTAAGAAACAAATCGGAACCATTTTTTTAAAAACCTCATTTTTCAAGGCCATTTCATTGGGGTCAACTTATTTTTTTAAATAATCATCCTAAAAGTATTATTCAACCTTGTTTTTGTCTACAATAAACAAATAAAGTGTTTGCTATGAAATTTTCTAGCATTTTAAGTGATCGAAAATCGTCGATCTCTCACTTTTCGTTTGGATGATAATCTAGCTGACAAAGAAAGGTCAGATTGATCTGAAATTTTTACCCACTGTAGCTACCGTGATGACACGACATGACTGGACTGTCATTTTTGAAAAAAAAAAACAATTTTGGTACTATAAAAAATTCCGGAAAAAAACTCTTCAACTCACCCCTTACTGAATATATATATATATATATTCATATGTATTCAGTGTGTCTTTTCTTTTTAATCGACGATGCCCCATGCTCAGCAACAATTGCCTAGCAAGGGGATTCGGATGATTGTGTAATTTTTGAATGTAGCTTCTGTAGGATATTGCAACTTCCTCAGAAATTGTGGGTACAATTAAATCTCGATGGATGTTAACGTTCCTCATATACCAAGGCGCGTTTACAATATTTCGCAGACACTTGGATTGTATTCGCTGCAATTTTTCGATATTTGAGGGAGATGCGGTGCCCCAAAGCTGAATACCACAAGTCCAGATTGGCTTCAGGATTGCTTTATATAATAGCACTTTGTATTCGAGATTCAACTTTGACCTTTTGTGTGACAGCCACCATAACCGATTAATTTTAAGCTTGATCTGAGTTTTCTTTGCCTCTATGTGATTTTTCCAGGTCAGCCTTCTGTCCAGGTGAATACCCAAGTACTTTGTTGAGGAACATTGTGGAACTGATTGGCCATTAATTTTAAGTGGGGGACATGTATCTAGCCTTAGCGTGAAGGTTACATGTACGCTCTTTGATTCATTGACTTTTATCCGCCATTTTGCTAACCAGATTTCGAGAGAATCGACATGAGTCTGCAAGAGTTTAGTAGCTTCTATGGGGTTAGAGCGAGAGCACAATATTGCCGTATCATCAGCAAAGGTCGATATGAATGTATAGTTATTGTTGGGCATATCTGAAGTGTATAAGAGATACAGGAAGGGGCCCAAAACGCTTCCTTGAGGAACGCCAGCGTGAATATCCAATGGATTTGTTGTGTAATCCTTGTGATGTACGAGAACTTGTCTTTTCGTGAGGTAGCTACAAATCAATGAAGAGACATTTGCAGGCAATAATAGTTTCAGTTTGTAAATAAGGCCATCGTGCCATACTTTATCGAAAGTTTGAGTGATATCAAGAAAGACAGCTGAGCAATACTTTTTTTCTTCAATAGTGTTCCTTATCAGAGTTACAATGCGGTGGACTTGTTCTATTGTGCCGTGCTGTTTTCTAAATCCAAACTGATGTTGAGGAATCAGTTGGTTGAGATTAATAAATGGAGTTATATTCATGACAAGTAGCTTTTCGAATACTTTAGAGAGTAGAGGCAGAAGGCTGGTTTTGCTATCATAATGATTTTTGAAGTTTTCCAGCATTTGGGATGGTGTTTAATACGAAGGATAGCATTGAAAATGTGCATGAGATGAATTACTGAAGCCGGAGGTAGCTCTTTTATCATTTTACCGGTAATCTTATCTGGACCAGGTGATTTTTTTGGATTTAAATTTTTATAAATTGCTTTGAATATGTCCTTTTTTTAATTTTGAGCGTTATTGAGCAAGGTTGAGAAGTTAATTTTGTTAATGAGGGCTGTGAAGAGGGTGGATAGGGTGTAAACACACTTTTTAGGTGGTCTGTAAAAGCCAAACCCTTCTCACAGTTGCTTCTAGCCCAATTACCGTCACTGAAACGGATGGGGGAATCAGTGAGAATTGGCCGATTTGCGTTTTTTGCTGATTTTCACAAAGAGTAGTCTGACGCTTCACCAGGTGTTAATTTGGCTATGTGCTATTCTAACTCTTTCTTGTTTTTATTTTTTAAGGCTTGCTTTAACTTTCGAGTGCAGTGCTGTAGCTGTGTTTTCAGATTCGGTGATCTAAATTCTTGCCATTGCTTTCGGAGTCTTCTTTTCTGTCTTACTAGCAATTCAATGTCAGCTGATGTGTATGGGCTATAGTTTGATTGCTTGCATACCCTTGTACAGGTGGCTGAGCTGAGAGCCAATGAGAGCAGCTGGTTGAATCTTTCGAGTGCTGAGTCTACATCGTGTCCTTTTTTTAATACAGTACTTAGAGGAAGATGGGAATTTATATATTTCTTAAATTTCAACCAGTCTATTTTCTTTCTAACGCAATTGCCTTGGGGGCTTGGTGATTTTATAGATATTACCGTGGGTGATTACACTCTGTAGAGATATTTTTCATCTGCAAACCTTTGGCGACTCCAAAGTCTATGAGATCGGGTATCTTCCTCTTGTCCGTCGGCCAATACGTCTGTTGACCATTTGAAATAATATCGTAGCCGTGTATCTTGGGGGACAGTATATCGCAGATATTACTAGCTTAGAGATGTATTCTTCCAGACATATAGATGTTGCTTGCAAGTAGACTCTACTGAAATCTTCGAGAACATGATGTTTTATTCTGCTTTTTATCAATATGGCAGTTCCTCCGCGTGCCTTACCATGCGGATGATTTGTGGTGTACAGTTTGAAATATGGTATTTGGTAGCAATTTTTGTCAGTGAAATGGGTCTCAGATATCATCATTATGTCGATTTGGCTGGATTCAAGGAATTGAATTAGCTCCAAACGGTGCTGGCTTAAGCCGTTGGCGTTCCAGTGGCATATCTTGAGACAACTCAAGATCATCATTTCTTGCATCATTGTTTGCATTGAGTTCATGAATTGGTTCATATTCTGAATTAATGTTTGAAGCAAATGTTCAAGGGCACTTGGCTGTTGGGTGGGCAGTGAGTGCTTCTGCTCATTATTTACATTGCATTATATTGGTGTGGGTTTTGTTTTAACACACTAGCGTATGAATTGGTTTGATTCTTGTTTGGGATTGCAAAGAAGAATTGTGTTGCATCAATATTTTGTCTCTTACTTGAGTTGGCTATCTGAGTTTGCTCAACTGGTTTTAGAGGTTGATTGCTAGCGGAGAAATTTAGCTTTAGGGTTGTATATACTGGGCAACCTCTATAATTTGCGGTGTGATTACCCCCACAATTGCTGCATTTTTTCATGCTAGCATCGCCTTTAGACTTTGGGCATATGTTTGATGTATGGAGATCTCCAGAAATCACACAAACAGCTGGCAGGGTACAATATGTCTTAGTATGTCCATATTCTTGGCAGTTGCTGCACTGAGGAGGTCCAGTTCTCTTATGGGGTTCTTCGATTGTGATTTTGCGATGCAATAAATATCGAATTTTATATATGGGGTGTACTTCACCCTTTTTTAGGGGTTTTGTTTCAGGCTGAAGCTCAATGCGATATAACGGTTGAGGTATATTGCTCTTGTTGAGAATGTTGAATACTGTTTTGGCTTGAAACCCTTCTTCCTGAAGGGCAAGATTGATTTCGTTAAAATCAACGTTGGGTTCGACGCCTTTGAGTACAACGATTAAGCCCTTATTACTTTTTAGCTGATATGTGTAGTAATTCTTTTTTCCAGCATCAAATTCCGCAATTACTTTGCGATAATGAGTTTCACTGTAGATTTGCACTTTCGTTTCCTCAATTTGGCCTTTGCGAATAGGAACAACATGGAAATTCTTTGGTCCTATAAGACTTGTAATTCTAGAAATCAACTTATCTGAGTTGCGTTCTCTTAAGTAAATGGGTGGGGGTTTGAAATTTTTCTTGGAGATAATATTTTCGTCACTTTCATCACCTGAAAGCAGAGCGTATCTATTTTCCGAACTAATAGGGGCAGTGTTCTGCTTTTGAATTTTTGTTGAATTCAATTGTTTTGAATTTTAGGGACTTCTTTTTCGCTTTACTACAGTAATATAGCGATCAATTCCAGTTTGAACAGCAACTGATTCTTTATTAGTCATCGCACTAGTTGCTTTGACTACTGGGTTATGCATTTCAGTAGAAAGGCCGTTATTTGTTTGCTTTGATGTTGTAGCTGTTGGTGTTACAGCAGGAGAAGCGCATTGTACACTCCACGGTATAGAGAGAGATAGTATATCACGAGAGAACAAATTATTTTTTTGTCTGTATTTGTTGTTGTTGCAAAATTAGATATAGTATTAGAGTGAGGAATATGTGCAGGTAAAAGATTTGCACTGTTACTTTCACTTGTGCAGTGTGTATCAACTGATTTGTTTGATAATACACTTATCGGGGGGGGTTTGCTCGGGTGATTGCAAATCATTTTTTCGATGCAAAACACGTCCACTATTATTTTTCAATATTAATCCACAATTTAAATTTGGTTGTCTTACGTTGAATAGTTCGTAAGTTATAGCGGTTTAAATTTTCGCAACTTTGTATGGTAGCCCCATTAAGAAGTGGGCGTGGCATGTTGATTTTTTGCCAGATTATTTGGTACTACCCTTTTAACCTAAGTATTATATATATATATATATATATATATATGTGTATATATATATATATATATATATATATATATATATATATATGTATATATATATATATATATATATATGTATATATATAAGTGTAAACAAAAGTATGTTCTCGTACGTATTTTTTCATATTTTGTGCACCACGAAACTATCGAGTTAAAAAATGGGCGTGTTCGGAATGAAAAACCAAACCTATCTTCCATAGAAAAATATGCTTTAAATATACAGTCAGGGACTAAAGTTTAAATACACCCCACAAATCTTAATTTTAACTCGTATAAAGCATTGCTGCGAAAATCTAAGTAAGCAGTTTTTTTACAGTCTATCAGTAAGCAAACACAATAACAAAAAATTTGTATTTGTCGCATAGATAACTGTAAATTCATCAAAAACTCAAAAAATACGCTGGACAAAAGTTTAAATACAATACAAGAAAACACGTGTTTTTGCAATTTCTTTGGAAAAGTACCGTTATATTTTTTTTGCTTTCTACACTTACGCATATTTATTCAGTATTATTAGTGATTTCATCGTTGTCGGTAGACTTGAAAGCAAAATAATGGGCAAAGGAAAACAAATAGAGTCTGGTGTTAAAGATTTAATAATTAAACACTTTAAAGAAAGCAAATCCTACCGTGATATAGGAAAAATTTTGAATTTGTCCTGTGCAAGTGTGCAAAACGTAATAAGAAAATATAAAACTTACAAAACAGTGGAAAATAGGCCCAGAACTGGTCGACCAAAAAAACTTTCTCGCCGAGATGTAAACCTTATCCTAAGAGAAGTGGCCAAAATCCAAAAATAAGTGCGCCAAAGTTAGCCGGTAGTATTGCTGCGGTGTCAGGCAAACATGTTCACCCAAAAACCGTACAAAGAGCTTTACGGTATAACGGCTATCGAAGCAGAGTTCCACGTAAAAAACCGCTTATTTCTGGAAAAAATCGTCTTCCAAACTTCGTCTGGATTTTGCAAACAAGTACAAGGATATGGATGAGGACTTTTGGCGAAGAGTCTTATTCACAGATGAATCTAAATTTAATATTTTTGGCAGCGATGGTCGCGCAAAAATTTGGCGCAAGCCCGGCACAGCACTTCAAACCAAAAATTGAATACCAACCGTTAAACATGGGGGCGGTAGTGTGATGGTTTGGGGAGCAATTGCAGCAGCTGGCGTGGGACACTTGGCTTTTATCGATGGAATAATGGACAAACACGTGTATAAAAGTATATTGGAACAAAATTTGCAGCCTTCTGTGGATAGCTTGGGTCTGGGAAGAAGTCGGATATTTCAACAAGACAACGACCCTAAGCATACCGCGCATTTGGTGAAGGACTGGTTGCTGTATTATGCTCCACGTCAGCTCTGTAGTCCTCCCCAATCACCGGACTTAAACCCAATTGAACACGTTTGGGAATTATTGGACCGAAAAATCAATCGCGCAGCTTTAAAGAACAAAGAATCCCTTAAAGAGGCTCTGAAAAAGGCCTGGTCAGAAATCAGCACATCCGAAACAGAAAATTTGGTTCTGTCTATGCCACGTCGTCTGCAGGCATTCATTGAAGCTCAAGGCGGACCTACCAAATATTAATTTAAGTTTAACGTTTTTTAATTAAGCTAAAATCAGCTAAAGAAAGAAAAGTTTGTATTGTATTTAAACTTTTGTCCCATGTATTTTTTTAGTTTTTGATGAATTTTAAGTTATCTATGAAAAAAAGTGAATTGTTTTGGTTTTCGATATTGGTCATTATTCAACTAAAAATAAACTGCATACTTACATTTGTTTTAAAATGCTTTATTTTTATTTAAAGCGATGTTTTATGGGTGTAATTAAACTTTAGTCCCTGACTGTATGTTCTCACAGTTTGCGCATGAAAATATGAAGTCATGAAGCTGAAACTTGGTTCGTACAATTATATTTATTGATTAACCAAGCTTCAAAATAGCCGTAATCGGGATAAAAATAACGCTTGCTTCCCGTACAAAAGTACCTTTTCAATTGTTATTTTCACAATTTGCTGCCGACAAAAGACAAATATTTAGCTGAAACTTGGCACTATCATATTATTTACTTACTAATGTACATCTTGGAGAATGGCGCAAACGGATGAATACTATATATAGCTTCGATACAAAAATTTGCACCCTTTTTCATGGTTTCACATTTTGCGCATGAAATATAAAGCTATTAGACTGAAATTCATATAAGATTTATTTTCCAACAAACATGAAAATACTAAAATTTTCTAAAAATAGCCCACTTAAAGGAAAAACAATGGTTTTCATATAGAGCCTATTTTGGTGAATATAAAAAACGAAAAATTATTTCTCGCTAACGCTGAAATAAGTCGTGGCTCAAGGCCAAGTTGAAATTTGCGATCGAAATTACTCAATAAATGCTCAGAATTTTCTACACTATAGGTATAGAAAAAAAGTATTTTTAATATATTTTCAGTGATATATAACATTTTGAGTATTTTAAAAGTTAAAATCAACATATTTTTTTTTCCATATATTTATTGATAAATTGTATCGTTCTTATTTGGAAATTTACAATTTATATTCAAATCTTAAAAAACTATTATAATAGCAATATGTGGAATAACATTTTATGACCTACTACAAAAAATCACAAAGCAAAGATTTACAATTTACATCTGGATTTTTTTTAATTATGTTGACATAAGAATCTCTTTAATCTATTCATTATAGAAGCCATAAGCAGCTGTTTCGCTTTAGGAATTGGATGAAGTTATAGACTGTGGGAATTTGAAGGTCATTGTGAATGTGTATGCCCAGGGATTTGTCTGAGCAATTTATTTTGCACTCTCAGAATTTTTTCTACATTTGTAGAACAGGCTGAACTCCACAGCTCAAAGCCATAGCACTAAATAGGTTTTATGATGGCATTATATATCAGGACTTTGTTAGGTAAACTGAGCTTAGAGTTTTTATTAATTAGCCAAAAGAGTTGCTGAGACTTTATTTTTATTTGTAGTCTTTTGCTCTCTATGTATTTAATCCATGTTAGTCTTCTATCAAAATCGATTCCAAGGTGATATGATGATGATCAAGATGATGTTATTCAACTTCACAGGGGGACACGGCTCTTTTCACAGAGTGAAAGTGACGTGGACGCTCTTTGCTTCATTTAATTTGATGTGGCAGTTTGCAAGCCACTTTTCAAGGAGATCTAAATGGGCGGACAGACTTCTGGATGCCCTTATATGATCATTATGTGAACAGAGGATAGCAGTATCATCTGCGGAAGTAGAAACTACATGAGTCGAATGCAGTGGAAGATCAGCAGT
Organism: Megamerina dolium; assembly: GCA_963854835.1. Lineage (NCBI taxonomy): Eukaryota > Metazoa > Arthropoda > Insecta > Diptera > Megamerinidae > Megamerina > Megamerina dolium. The sequence continues at coordinate 24,928,598 of OY978527.1, forward strand.
ATATGTCAAATATAGGAATGGTCTTAGAACACACCCTTGAGGAACTCCAGCCATTATATCAACTTCTCTTGATGTAAAAGAATTGTAATTTAATTTAAATTTCCGGCAAAGTAAATAAGAACTGAAGAGCTTGTGAGTATTTTCTGGGAGATATTGCGTAATCTTATACATTAGGCCCTTGTGCCACACTTTATCAAAAGCTTGGGCTACATCCAAGAATATTGCAGAGCAGAAGAAATGCGGTGTTAATTTCTTTGGCGATACTATGCACTTGTTCAATAGTGCCATGACCTTTTCTAAAGCCAAATTGGTGAATCGGTATAACCTTATTTTGTGTAACAATTGGCATGAATAGCAGCATTTTATCTAATATTTTGAAAAATGAGGTAGAAGACTGATAGGTATATGATGACGGCGCAGTTGGGTCTTTTCCAGGCTTAGAAACCATTATTATTTTTGAGATCTTCCATTATTTTGGGAAGTAGCCATAACGAAGAATACCGTTAAAAATCACCGTAAGAAACTAAGTAGCTATGTCAGGTAGTTGTTGAATCATTTTACTCAAAATATTATACATATATATATATATATATATATATATATATATATATATATATATATATATATATATAAGTGTTCTGCCGTTCGGAACCGGCTAAAATAAGTAGGTCCATTCTAATACTGTCCAAAATTTAAGACGCACAACAGTAATAGAAGAGAAGCTCGGCCAATGAGCCCTTTGGGGCTTTAAGTGTCACATATTTATTTTTTTTATATATATATATATATATATATATATATATATATATATATATATATATATATATTATATATATATATATATATATATATATATATATATAAAAGGGTTAACCATTTTGCGGTTTCAAAAGTAAATGTAAATAAAACACATATAAAATATTTTTTATCATGATATTTCTTTTTTATTATAAAGTTTGAATGTTGACATTATGTGTGAAATTCTACATCATTTAAATGACCACCACGCGAATTGTTGTAAGCATCGCTTCTTTTGAGGTAATTTTCGACCACTTTTTGACACATATTGGGCGGTATTTCAGCCATAACGTGACGAATGTTGGTTTTTAGGTGCTCAAGAGTTAAAGGTTGATCTGCATAAACACGGTCTTTCGCGTAGCCCCACAAAAAAAAGTCAAGCGGTGTCAAATCGCATGATCTTGGTGGCCACTTGATATCGCCACGACGAGAAATTACGCGGCCAGAAAATTTCTCTTGCAATAAAGCCATATTCGCTCGAGTTGTGTGGCATGTGGCACCGTCTTGTTGAAACCACATATCCTCTAAGTCGAATTCTTTAATAGCAGGCAAAAAAAAGTCGGTTATCATATGACCATAACGCTCCGAATTGACGGTGACAGTCGTTCCATCGTCGTTTTCGAAGAAGTAAGGTCCAATCACACCTCCGGACCAAAGAGCGCACCAAGCAGTGACTTTTTGTGGATGTAGTGGCCTCTCTTCAATTTTGTTTGTTAACATACCCACCGAGTGAGAAATGTGCTTCGTCGCTGAAGAAAATTTTGTTCGAAAAATCGCCGTCCACCGCCTGTTGTTCAAGCACCCATTCGACGTATCTACGACGTTGTGAATGGTCAGCTGGCTTCAGTTGTTGTGTGAGCTGGATTTTATATGGATGTAGGTGTAGATCCAAATGTAAAATACGCCATAATGTGCCGTAAGACAGTCCTAATTCCTGAGAACGACGAGGGTCTTCGGCAACACTTTCACTTACAGCAGCGATATTTTCGGTGGTACGAGTGAAACGATGATGCACAAGCCTTACAATATCTGTAACCGAACCAGTCTCTTCATATTTCTTCACAATTTTGCCAATTCCTTGTGTAGTTGGACGATTATGTAAACCATAATCTCCTCTTATGTGGCTGTGGCAGAATCACCATTTTTGTAGTAGGTTTTTACAATTTTAATGCGTTGTGCAATAGTTAAGCGATCCATTTTCGCAAATGTCAGACTTTGAAATGAAAAAGAAATAAATTGTTTTAACAACTCAGTTTGACAGATGTCGAATTCTAGCCCTATACTTTTGAAACCGCAAAATGGATAACCTTTATTTATATATATATATATATATATATATATATATATATATATATATATATATATATATATATATATATATATATATATATATATATATATATATATATATATATATATATATATATATATATATATATATATATATATATATTAGGGTTTGAATTCACACGAACTGCTTCTTTGACGGCGTTATAACGTAAAATAATAGGAGTTTGAACTCTCTGAGGAGATGAAATATTTGGGAGTAATTCTGGATAAAACTCTTATTTGGAACAACCATTTATCATACATCACGAACAAAGCCCTGAGGGCAACCTTCGCTTGCCAAAGGCTGTATGGTAAAACATGTGGACTACGACCTAAAATGATGGCGTGGTCTTACAAAACTGTAATAGTACCAATGGTAACCTATGCCTCGCTGGCATGGTGGCCGAAGGTAAATCAAATTGGGACTCAGATGGTCCTTTACAAGCTTCATCGAATAGCCTAAGAATAATCACAGGTCTCAATCCTCTACATCTTGTGGTTAAGGGAACAGCAACCAGTGCAGCCGTAAGGCTTTCTAACTCTATTCACCTGAAAGAAGGTAATCTAAAAGGGCACATTAAGATTCTAGACGTAGTCTGGAATTCACCGGGCCTCACAGTCTTTGACAAGATGGATAAAAAATTTATATTCTCTAAACCCTTGAAGTGATCATTCACGATCGTTCAGGGTGGAGAAACAACGAAATATTTCTAAAACAGGGCTCACAGCTATGGTACACTGATGGGTCCAAAATGGAAGATGGCAGTGCTGGAGCGGGAATTGTAGGATCAAATTTCCGGAAGGCAATTACAATGGGGAAAACAGCTTTCATTTTTCAGGCGGAGATCCACGCCTTAGAGCTATCTGCCAGAGAATGTCTACGAAGGGGCACCCGACGAACCAACATATGCATTCTATCGGACAGTCAGGCAGCTCTAAAATCACTAATGAATTTCTCATTCCAATCTAAGTTGGTTTAGGAATGCTTTGAACTCCTCAATACCTTAGCAAAGAGGAACTCTGTGACTCTAATATGGGTACCGGGACACGAGGGGCATGCAAGCAATGAAATGTCAGAATTACTGGCCAAAAAGGGCGCAGACACTCCTTTCATAGGCCCAGAACCCTTCTGCGGGGTAAACAGTAGCTTCATAAACAACTTAATATGTGAAAAGGAAAAAGTAGTCTAACCGATTACTGGAGAGCCCAAACAGGCATGCGGCAGTCGAAAAGATTCATTGACCCTAAACATATTAAGGCAGATACTATCTTGAACCTCAGCAGAAAAGACATCAAACTGTACACTGAACTACTAACAGGTCATTGTAAACTTAATTATCACATGATGAAAATGGGTGTGGGTGGTCTGGTGGTGTTTTCGCAAGGTAACGTGTCTAACTGCCTCAACTGGGTGGGGCTAGCGCAATCCTTGTTTAACTCATCGCAAGTCAACTCGCTGGCTGTCATGTAGTTTGATCTGAGCGCTATGTGATGATACCTTAATTTGTTAATGAGGGGTAATCATATAGCTTGCTCTGCTTACTATGTGACGGCGCTTTCATTATTATTAATGGGGGCCCTCCATGTGGCGACCACCGGGCAACGTCTTCCTGGCACCCGCTGGGAGGCGGCTGAAGTGAGTGGCGAAAATCTCCTCGGTTAGAGGTTGTGCGTTGGGTTTGGGACCCGCCACATAAAAAACCCCCCCAATGAAAAAAACAAATATGCCTCGGATAAGGACTACCGCTTTTGTTGATGACCCCCGCAAACGAAAAAAGGACAATGATTTACGGATATGCACCTGGAATGTCCGGTCCCTTTATAGGGAGGGTGCCTCTATCCAGCTGGTTGATGTCCTCGAACAATACAGAGCTGACATCACCGCTCTCCAGGAAATGCGATGGACAGGACAGCGCTGCTCCAAAAAGCGTCCTGTGACATCTACTACAGTTGCCATGCTGAAAGGCACGAATTAGGATGTGGATTTTTGGTCAGCAAGAGACTACGACATCTTGTCTCACAGTTCACGCCTGTGAACGAACGGCTGGCCACAATCCGCATCAAGGCAAAATTTTTCAACATCATCCTTATATGTGCCCACGCTCCGACGGATGAGAAGGACAATGTGACCAAGGAGAGCTTCTTTCAGCGCCTCGAAGAAGCTTATGACCGCTGCCCCCGCCACGATATCAAAATCGTTCTTGGCGACTTTAATGCCAGGGTGGGCAAGGAAGGTACCTTTGGTCCAACTGTCGGAAAATTCAGCCTCCACCAGAACACCTCCGATAACGGAATGAGGCTGATCGACTTCGCCGCAGCACGAAATATGGTAATTGGTGGTACCAGATTCCAGCATCTCGACAAAGCGACATGGCTGTCTCCAGATCATCGTACAAGAAACGAAATTGATCATGTGGTGATTGACGGAAGGCATGCTTCCAGTGTGATGGACGTGAAATCGATCCGTGGTGCCAACATCGACTCGGATCACTACCTTGTTGCAGCTAAGGTGCGCACACGCTTATGTGTCGCACATAACAAGAGAAGTCCCACACAGAGAAAGCTCGACGTCAGTAAGCTGCGATCACCAGAGACAGCAGGTGCATTTTCCACTCGACTATCGGATCTGCTTATGCAGAACACTCCCCCACTTGATGATACATGCGCACGGTGGACACATATATCCCACTCCATGACTACTGCTGCCGAGGAGGTAATCGGTTACTACCGGCCTCTGAGGAATGAGTGGTATGATCAGGAGTGTCGCGACGCTACCGCAGAGAAAGACGCCGCCTACAGAAGAACCCTGCGTGCAGGCGCAACGCGAGCTGTTAAGGAGCGGTACAGAGAGAAAAGGAGTGCAGAGAGACGTATTTTCAGGCGCAAGAAGAGGGAGTTGAAAAGACGTGAGTGTGAGGAGATAGAGATGTGTACCGACAAGAATGAGACTCGAAAATTCTTCGAAAAGATCAAGCGCCTAAGTGGAGGTTTAAATCCCGGAGCCTCTTCTTGTCGTGATGGAAATGGGAATCTGGTTACAGATGTCCAGAGTGTACTGAGCCTATGGAGGGAACACTTCTCCACGTTACTGAATGGCGATGCTACGAACAATTCCGCCAGTGGAGGAGATTGCCCGATAACCCCAATTACAGATGATGGTGTTGATGTTCCACCACCTGACTATGACGAGGTTGAAACGGCCATTTTAAGGCTGAAGAACAACAAAGCTGCAGGTGCTGATGGCCTGCCTGCCGAGTTGTTTAAGACCGGAGGCGATGAGCTGCTCACCCGCATGCACCAGCTCATAAGCAGAATATGGTCGGATGAAAGCATGCCTGATGATTGGAGGCTCAGTGTTCTCTGTCCTGTACATAAAAAAGGAGACCCCACAATTTGCGCCAACTACCGTGGAATAAGTCTCCTGAGCATCGCATACAAGGTTCTATCGAGCGTACTGTATGAAGCCTATGCTTAGCAACCTGATTGGACCTTATCAGTGTGGCTTCAGACCTGGTAAATCCACCATCGACCAGATTTTCACACTGCGCCAAATCCTGGAGAAGACCCAAGAAAAATAGATCGACACACACCACCTATTTGTTGATTATAAAGCCGCTTTCGACAGTCCGGTAAGGGATTACCTCTACGCAAAGCTCATTCGACTTTGTAGAATGACACTGCATAACTCCCGTTGTGCAGTGAAAATTGGGAAGGACCTCTCCGCACCGTTTAATACCGAATGGGGTTTCAGACAAGGTGATTCGTTATCGTGCGACTTCTTCAATCTTATTATGGAGAAAATAATACGAGCTGCTGATCTACGACATAATGGCACTATCTTCAACAAAAGTGTCATGCTGTTAGCGTATGCCGACGATATTGACATAATCGGCATGAACACGCGAGCAGTCAGTGCAGCATTATCAGAGTTGGAAAGAGAGTCGCGTCGGATGGGTCTCACGGTGAACGAGGGCAAGACGAAGTATCTAGTGTCTACAAACAAAGAGTCCCGGCGTCTTGGACAACTCGTCACTGTTGACAATTACACTTTCGAGGTGGTGAAAGACTTCGTCTATCTTGGAACCAGCATCAACAACTGTAATGACGTCAGTTAGGAGATCATGCGTAGGATAACTCTTGCTAACAGGTGTTACTTTGGGCTGAGTAAGCAATTGAAAAGTCGAGCCCTCTCTCGAAGAACTAAAACTACACTCTTCAAGTCTCTCATCATGCCTGTCCTAACATATGGCGCTGAAGCCTGGACAATTTCCATCTCGGATGAGCGAATGCTTGGAGTTTTCGAGAGAAAAGTCCTACGCAAGATCTTTGGACCTATTTGCGTTGGTGGCGAGTACTGAATAAGGTACAACCATGAGCTGTACGAGCTATATGCCGATATTGACATAGTAAAGCGCATCAAAATCCAGCGGCTGCGCTGGCTAGGTCATGTCGAGCGAATGGAAGAACACGCTCCAGCTAAGAAGGTGTTATATTCGGAACCCGCTGGAGGACGGCGCAGAAGAGGAAGACCAAACCTCCGGTGGAAAGACCAAGTACTGGAGAACCTGACGGCGCTTGGAATTTCTAACTGGCGCCAGCTAGCGAAGAACAGAGATGGATGGCGAAGCATGTTATTTTCGGCCTAAATCGATATTCGGTTGTTATGGCCACATAAGTAAGTAAGTAAGAAAATGGGTGTGGTAAACAACGATCTTTGTCGACTCTGCCTTGAAGAGCAGGAAACAGCAGAACACGTTCTTTGCAATTGCCTAGCTGTGGCTAGACGTAGACTAAAACACCTAGGTAACGGATTCATAGTTCCCAGGGATCTAGTTAAAATCAATCCCACAGAAGCGACAAGAGTTATAAATAGTCTTGAGATCTGCTAGTTATTAAATAGGCTGCACAAAAGATCTTCGGGTCGCGGTGCTTCATAGCCTTAATAATAATAATAATATGCGGAATGGTGATAGTTGGTTGGAAATTTGTAATTTATGGGTTTGGATGAAATACACTTTTCAAGTGTTTGGTTAGAATACAGCGCGCGAGTTACATACTGTAACCAACGACAGCCACTTCCACCACCAAAACCAGAACGCAGCAACAACAACAACCAACAATAATAACTACAATCAACAACAACTCCTGGTGCAACGACCCAATATAATAAGCATTTATTAAATTTATTTACTTTAGTTAAATAAGCATTTTATTAAATTCATTTTACTTTAGTTAATTAAGCATTTTCACTCTTACAAACTGTAAATTATGCATTTTGCTTATGTTTTCGCAACACAATCAATAATGCGTAATAAACATTTTTACTTGATAATAACTAAAATCAATAAGATATAAATGTATGTATTTTCAGTTTGAACAGCAGTTGTAACTTAGAAGTAGAGAAGATAAAAGTAAATTTTAAGAAAATATATTTTTTTTATTAAGTTCTACGAATAAAACTTATAACTCGCGCCCTGGATCCATCAGCTTCTCTAAGTGGCGGTTAGTTATCTATGGGAGACTTAAATTTTTTCGCAGCTCTCCATAGAGAAAAATTATCTCCTTTTTGAGGGATAAGCCTTTCTAGGTATTCACTAACTGCTCGATTTCGATCTTCATCCAGTGCTTTTTTAAGAGCTTTTGTAGATTTGTTTAACTTCTGTTTCGCGTTTGGAGATCTGGTTCTTTACCATACTCGCCTAGCTTGCCTTTTGGTTCTTATGAGAATATCGATATCGGATTGGAAAGTTATAATAGAGTTAGTTGAGTGGCTTTTCCTCTGAGTAGCCTCGGTCACTGCATCATTTAATGTTTTATTTAAAAGATCTACTGCATTATCTATTTCTAGTGGCGAACTAAGAGATAAATCGGTATTTATTTTTTCACTTACTTTATTTCTGAATGTCTTCCAATTTATGAACTGCTTGCTTTGGATATTAGTAATATTATTGAGTTTCGTTAATGTTATTAAAACCGAAGAATGATCCGATGAAAAATCAAAAGACGGTTTTACTGCCATGAATTTGTTTGTTGTCTGTCTGCCAGTAGGTTGAATGACCCGAAGAGATAACGTCTAGATCTCTTCCAAGAGCATTGTATAGTTGACGACCTTTAGGATAATATAAAAATATAAAATTTTACAAATTTTTTAATCAATTTTTTTCCCAAAATAACCGTTATTGACCTATGGAAAATTTAAAACCGTATTCATATTCCTTCCCAATGGTGTATTAAACATATTGTAACGAGTATCGATAGTTGATTACTCATCACTATTGTGACTGGCACTATTGGCAGCATCGAAACGAATGTCAACAAAAAGAAATGAGCGATAACCAGAACAAGCCAACGAGAAAGGAAGAGAAGAATCTCGATAAAGGAAGATTCTGGGGTGTTGCCAACAGAGTATAAATAGAGCCAGTGTTGAGAATTGACAATCAATCTAATTCCAAACGTGATTGCGAAAACATTGATACAGAGGCAAAAGTTGCAAGTACATTTAAGTGTTATAGTAAATAGTTGATTGTAAACAGAGTTGATTGTAAATAGAGATTATTAAATAAATTGTTGCTGTATATAGTTGTATAAAATAAGTGTTGCAGTTATCATTAACAGAATCCAGTGATCGAACAAGGTAATTCAAATAGAATTAAACGTTCACAGAATAAAAACGTAACAATTGGTGTCAGAAGTGGGATTCTGTAAAAATGGTGAAAATTGACCAACTAAAAGTGGATCAGCTTAAAAAGCTGTTGGTAGAGATGAATCTATCGTCATCAGGTGCAAAGGCGGAACTGCTGGTGAGGCTGAGGAAAGCCATGGAGGCTAAGGGAATTAATGTAGAAGAACATGAGTTCTTTGAGGAAGACGATATACATGCAGTTGTGCACGCCGAGGAAGAGAGTAAGGTAGATTCGAGTGGTCAACTCATGGAATTTATGAAATCCATGATGCAACAGCAGCAGCAGCAACTGCAAGGAATTAATGCGAAGTTACAAGAACATTCGGCTGAATTGCGTACGGAAATTCAAGGAAATGCGTCTCGCATTGACTCCAAGTTTCAAGAACATTCGGTACGTCAAGAAAACGCTATGGGAGAATTCCAGAAAACAATTGACTCCAAGCTTCAAGAACATTCGGCTCGTCAAGAACATGTCATCGAAAAACTACAAAAGGGAATTGAGATTAGATTTCAGGAAATTTCCGGAGCTATTAATGACAAAGTCACAGAGCTGAAAGAACATGTGGATGATTTGGATGATAAGCTGAAGGAACATGTAGACAGACATGATGACTTGGAAGAAAAGCTTGAGAAATTAGAGCGCGAACTTAATAAAATAAAAATAAGTGGAGCAACCACATCAGTGATAAGAGAGTCAACTACAATTAAACTAAAGCCACCAATATTTGACGGAAGCACGCCATTCAACATCTTCAAGCTTCAATTCGAGACAACAGCTTCGAAGAATCAATGGGATGACAGCGACAAGACTGCTGCTTTAATAGTCGCATTAAAAGGTAATGCTTCCGAAGTGTTACAGATGATTCCAGAGAAAGATCGGGGTAGCTACCAATCACTGATGGACACACTCCAGCGAAAATATGGAAATGAATACAAGAGTCAATTACATCGAGTTGAATTGAGATCGCGAGTGCAACGGAGTAATGAGAGCCTTCAGGAATTCGCTTCCGATATTGAGCGCTTATGTCGTCTAGCGTTCTCCGGTAATTCGGAAGAGTTCGTCGAAAAAATAAAAATAGAGGCATTCATAGATGGTATACGTGATGGAGAGACAAAGCGTGCCCTAGTCATGTCACCCAGGAATACTTATGCCGAAACAGTCAGTAGTGCCTTGACGTTTGAAGCCGCCAGTTTCATGTGTCGACCAGTGCCAGGAGTACGCAAACTAGAGGGGAAAACATCACATCTGGTTGAAGCAGTGTGTCAGGCAGTAAAATCAGTAGTGCAGCCTGAAGGAAGAACAACAGGTCGACGTGAAAACAAATTTAATGGTAAGTGCTTCATTTGCGACAAACGAGGGCATATAGCTCGTGATTGCAATCAATCGAGTATGAAGCCTAAAGGAAGAACAAGGAATCAACACAAAAATAAATTTGCCGGTAAGTGCTTCATATGCGATCAAAGAGGACACATGGCGCGTAATTGTCGGCTACGACGCAAGCAACAAAGATCGAATTCACCAGGACAACGAAAGGAAGATCGTGATGTCATTCATCGTGGTAAAGCTGTTACTCCATATCATCGTACTTGCACCGTAGATAGTAAACATTGTTCTCGGGTAGGAAGCCAGAATCACATTGTTAACCTACGACTTACGAATGTATTATCGGAAGAGTCATGGACAACCGAACGAGTTCAAGAAGATCAACGGGACGACCCAGATCTCGCAAAGATTATGGAACACAAGGAGCAGGGCATACGTCCAGATTGGCAAGAAATGGCTAATGAGAGTCCAATAGCAAAGGCATACTGGGCGCAGTGGCAAAGCCTGCACTTACGAGACGGATGTTTATTCCGAGCATGGGAAAGTGAGGATGGAAAAATCACTAATGATCTTCTAGTGGTACCCAAGGCGAGAATAAATGAAGTGATAGCTGAGTATCACAATGCCTCCAGTGGAGGGCATTTGGGAATCACCAAAACCGTCGAGAAAATAAAGAAACGATTTTATTGGGTTGGATGTCATGACCATGTCGCTGATTGGATTCGGAAATGTAAGCAATGTGCAATGGCCAAAGGTCCCACTAAGAAAAGTCGAGGTAAGATGCACCAATACACCGTGGGTGCTCCATTTGAGCGAATTGCTATGGACATAGCTGGGCCATTTCCAATAAGCAACGCAGGAAACAAGTATGTTCTGGTGGTTATAGATTACTTCAGTAAATGGCCTGAAGTATACCCCATTCCAAATCAAGAAGCTAGTACAGTTGCGGATGTATTCGTCAACCAATGGATTACTCGTTTTGGTGTACCGATGGAGTTACACTCAGACCAAGGTCGAAATTTCGAATCAGTTGTATTCCAAGAGATATGCCGTATGCTGGGTATATACAAAACTCGTACAACACCTTTGCATCCACAATCTGATGGCATGGTAGAACGATTTAACCGTACCTTGGTGGAATATTTGAGAAAAGTCGTAGATAAATACCAAAGAGACTGGGATGTACATATACCAATGTTCCTCATGGCATATCGATGCGCACAACATGATACGACGGCTGCTACACCGGCAATGGCAATTTTTGGAAACGAGTTAAGACTGCCAGCTGATTTAAAATTTGGAGTCGTAACACCAACGAGATCAACCGAAGGTAATTATACTAGCGAAAAGCGGGAACAGTTGGATGAAGTACATCGGTTCATCAGAGAGCGGTCGCAGATGATAAGCGATAAGATGAAGGCCAGGTATGACTTGAAAGCAAATTCAAAAGGGTTCTATGAAGGAGAGCTTGTAATGCTTCATAATCCACAACGAAAGAAAGGCCTGTCCCCTAAACTACAGACTCATTGGGAAGGACCATATGAGATTATAGCAAAGATAAATGACGTAGTGTATCGCATTCAACGTGCCTGGAATAAAAGAGCAAAGTTTAAAGTAGTGCACTTAGAGCGACTTGCGCCATATCGAGGGGAAGTATAAAAACTTGTTCGGGACGAACAAGGTTAAGAGGAGGGCAGTGTAACGAGTATCGATAGTTGATTACTCATCACTATTGTGACTGGCACTATTGGCAGCATCGAAACGAATGTCAACAAAAAGAAATGAGCGATAACCAGAACAAGCCAACGAGAAAGGAAGAGAAGAATCTCGATAAAGGAAGATTCTGGGGTGTTGCCAACAGAGTATAAATAGAGCCAGTGTTGAGAATTGACAATCAATCTAATTCCAAACGTGATTGTGAAAACATTGATACAGAGGCAAAAGTTGCAAGTACATTTAAGTGTTATAGTAAATAGTTGATTGTAAACAGAGTTGATTGTAAATAGAGATTATTAAATAAATTGTTGCTGTATATAGTTGTATAAAATAAGTGTTGCAGTTATCATTAACAGAATCCAGTGATCGAACAAGGTAATTCAAATAGAATTAAACGTTCACAGAATAAAAACGTAACAATATTTTTAAAAAAATTGTATGTATTTTTAATATTTTTTATATTCTCATACTTTGTCTACTACAATTACGTGTATACGGAAAAAGTAGGGAGACAAAGAATAATTATGGTGATAAATATAAATATTGTAAAAATACTTATGGTCACGAAGCCAGCGTCGGGCATATAAGAATTATTTTTTTTGAGTTCGGCCGAATGCCGTCTATCAAGAAAACCTTTCATCCAAAAATACTGATTGCCGCGAAGCCGGAGTCGGACCTATAAGGGTTATTTCTTTTGCGACCGGCTATCAAGGAAAACTTTTATCCGAAAATACTGATTGTTGTGAAGCTGGTGTCGGGAATTTGAGATTTTTTTCCTCGGTTATCAAGAATGACTTTTATCTAAAGATATTGATGGTCACGAAGCCGGCGTCGGGCCTATAAGGATTGTTTTTTGGCGAACAGCAAAGAACAGAAGAAAAACTTTTATACGAAAACACTGATGGTCGCGAAACTAAATTTGAAGACATACAGGTAATTCTATCGAAAGCCATCCATATGAAAAATTTCATGAAGTATCAATTAAAAAATTTTTTTCCTGTGGGCTTTTCTGGACTTGTTCCATCTTCGATATCGCGCTGTCTGGGATGATTGTGGAGAAGCGCCTGCGGTAGCGTAGTTCTTGAGGCATGGAATCTGAGTTAGAACATATTTCTATATTTGGAATATTTTTGATGATTGTTTCGTGTCCACTTGAACTCGAAGTTGAACTGTGAAAAAGGTATAAGCGAATGGCACTGATTGCTGCTGATTTTAGAGAATTTAGAATGAGAGATACAGCCATAGCATTTAAGTGCAATTCACCGGCTATCGTTTCTTGTGTCATTCGTGGATCTTCGCCAATTTTGTCCTTAACCAGAGCCACATTTATCACGACGGGCTACGATTTTGGCCTTCCTTCACGAGTCTCGTCCTCAGCGGAAAAATGTCCAGTCTGAATTCGTTGATGTCACTTACAAAAGGTTGTATGGTCCAATTACCCACGAAGTAACGTAAAGTATCGTGTCAGCTGACACAACTTACCAAATTGTGTACAAGCGATTACCCAATATCGTATCGTAAAGTAAAGTAACGTAGAAAACCTGCGTCGATTAGGTGTCTACTACAAAAGCGCGTCAGCAGATTGGTTGATGATATCTGAGACCCACACATCTCTAAGCTAGTAATATCTGCGATATACTGTCTCCCAAGATACAGTATTACCAAAGAGCAATATAAAGAATTTTTCTCAACTCTTGATAGCAAATTCTTGGTTGCTGGCGATTTCAACGCCAAACACACTCACTGGGGCTCCCGCTTAATAACTCCAAAAGGCAGAAGACTATGCTCAATCATCATTACCCACGGCTACGATGTTATTTCAAATGGTCAACAGACGTATTGGCCGACGGACAAGAGGAAGATACCCGATCTCATAGACTTTGGAGTCGCCAAAGATTTGCAGATGAAAAATATCTCTACAGAGTGTAATCACCCACGGTAATATCTATAAAATCACCAATCCCCCAAGGCAATTGCGTTAGAAAGAAAATAGACTGGTTGAAATTTAAGAAATATATAAATTCCCATCTTCCTCTAAGTACTGTTTTAAGAAATGGACACGATGTAGACTCAGCACTCGAAAAATTCAACCAGCTGCTCTCATTGGCTCTCAGCTCAGCCACCTGTACAAGGGTATGGAAGCAATCAAACTATAGCCCATACACATCAGCTGACATTGAATTGCTAGTAAGACAGAAAAGAAGACTCCGAAAGCAATGGCAAGAATTTAGATCACCGAATCTGAAAACACAGCTACAGCACTGCACTCGAAAGTTAAAGCAAGCCTTAAAAAATAAAAACAAGAAAGAGTTAGAATAGCACATAGCCAAATTAACACCTGGTGAAGCGTCAGACTACTCTTTGTGAAAATCAGCAAAAAACTCAAATCGGCCAATTCTCACTGATTCCCCCATCCGTTTGAGTGACGGTAATTGGGCTAGAAGCAACTGTGAGAAGGGTTTGGCTTTTACAGACCACCTAAAAAGTGTGTTTACACCCTATCCACCCTCTTCACAGCCCTCATTAACAAAATTAACTTCTCAACCTTACTCAATAACGCTCAAAATTAAAAAAAGGACATATTCAAAGCAATTTATAAAAATTTAAATCCAAAAAAATCACCTGGTCCAGATAAGATTACCGGTAAAATGATAAAAGAGCTACCTCTGGCTTCAGTAATTCATCTCATGCACATTTTCAATGCTATCCAGGAAAAGACCCTACAAATTTTGCATCGTACAGACCTATCAGTCTTCTGCCTCTACTCTCTAAAGTATTCGAAAAGCTACTTGTCATGAATATAACTCCATTTATTAATCTCAACCAACTGATTCCTCAACATCAGTTTGGATTTAGAAAACAGCACGGTACAATAGAACAAGTCCACCGCATTGTAACTCTGATAAGGAACACTTTTGAAGAAAAAAAGTAGTCTTTCTTGATATCACTCAAACTTTCGATAAAGTATGGCATGATGGCCTTATTTACAAACTCAAACTATTATTGCCTGCAAATGTCTCCTCATTGCTTAGTAGCTACCTCACGAAAAGACAATTTCTCGTACATCACAAGGATTACACAACAAATCCATTGGATATTCACGCTGGCGTTCCTCAAGGAAGCGTTTTGGGCCCCTTCCTGTATCTCTTATACACTTCAGATATGCCCAACAATAACTATACATTCATATCGACCTTTGCTGATGATACGGCAATATTGTGCTCTCGCTCTAACCACATAGAAGCTACTAAACTCCTGCAGACTCATGTCGATTCTCTCGAAATATGGCTAGCAAAATGGCGGATAAAAGTCAATGAATCAAAGAGCGTATATGTATCCCTTACACTAAGGCTAGATATATGTCCCCCACTTAAAATTAATGGCCAATCAGTTCCACAATGTTCCTCAACAAAGTACTTGGGTATTCACCTGGAAAAATCACATAGAGGCAAAGAAAACTCAGATTAAGCTTAAAATGAATCAGTTATGGTGGCTGTTACACAAAAGGTCAAAGTTGATTCTCGAATACAAATTGCTATTATATAAAACAATTCTGAAGCCAATCTGGACTTGTGGTATTCAGTTTTGGGGCGATATGGCTAATCGCAGTATTTTCTATGTTTACGTTACTTTACTTCACGTTATAATTGGACCATTAAGAGAATGTGTGTTCCTTCCATATGCTGTTTGAAATTCACTAAAAAATTTCTATAGGCTCCAACAACATTTATAAATATATAATCATAAGTACTTTATATTATACATACTTAAAATCATGTAAATTGTCAATGTAAATATAGCCTTAGATAATGACTTAAAATTACTTAAGTTCCAATATGTTACAAATAAATGGGAAATAAAAAAAATGATGACAATCTCAGATTAATTTTTCAGAGGAATATGTCAATCACCATCATTGAGCGGATCACAATAATTACTTTATATAATTATTTTATACTTTACAATAATTACTTTATACTTTAGCAATAATTACTGCTTCGGTTCTAAATTGCTCACCATTTGATTAATATAGGAGTAGAAGGAAGACGACACGGTTTTTGTATCAAATTTTTTCGAAAGATATCAATATTTGTGCATGTTATGAACCAGTTCAAAGATAGACGGGGAAGTAAAAATCTAATCTGAGTGAAGAAAAAATGTTTTCAATTAGTTACCAACTTCCGTTGAAAATGAATACACCCTCGAAGGGCATAATTGGCTTGAGTCTAGGTATTTATCATTCAGCCACCTTACATATGTTTTTATTTAAAATAAAATTTTATTTAATGAGACTACATACATACTTATATGTACAAAGGTAAAATAGCAAAGCATAGGTGTAGATACACAATAATAAATGCAATAAGTACTCGTTTGGAATATATACGGAGGAACTAACAAAAGTTCGGTAAATTTATAATATTTTATATGATTATGAAGAATTAAAAAATAGTACACGATTTATAGTAATCTAACGATATTTCATTCTAAATTTCAGAAAAGTCGGTAAGAATGGAGATAAGAAAGCGTAAAATTACTGACGAAAGGTTGGTGGAAATTCCGCCACTAACATTAGAAGAAATTCAACATGCAATTTTTTACGGATTTCGACGTCAACTTAGTTTAGGTTAGGTTATGTGGCTGCCCTCTCTCTGAGAGGACACACTTAGGCCGGAAAGGCCCATTGTGATACCACCGAGCTTCTCTTCCAATACTGTTGTGCGTGTTAAATTTGGACAGCATGAGAAGGGACCTACTTATGTTAGCCGGTTCCGAACGGCAGAACCCTTGTGACATTACTTTAACTTAGTTTTGCCACAGAGCTCTTTTAAGAAGCATTTTTGGTAAATTTTTACTGCCGGAAAAATTGCCAATTCTTGCCGCCAGGTGGGTACCGTTTGAAAGAAAAATCTTTTCGATATCAAAATATATTATGCTTCAGCCGGGGATTGAACCCACGACCTAACCACTGAGCTACGGCACCCACCACGTCAACTTAAGCCTATAGAATTTTTTTAGTGAATTTCAAACAGCATTTGGAACGAACACACATTCTCTTAATGGTCCAATTATAACGTGAAGTAAAGTAACGTAAACGTAGAAAATACTGCGATTAGCCATATCGTAAACTACAGTAGAAGTCAGCTGTTGTGTGTGTATTGCTGCGTATTATATTTGTGTTCAGAGAAAACATTGAGTACGTGTTCTGTATTTTTTTTTAAATACTATGCATTTATTGAATCTTTCTAAAATACCTAGAAACTAACAATAAGTATTCAAATCTTACAAACTAACTAAAATTATGTGATATTCCCTACGTTCCATCACAATTTGTTGAGTCGCGAGGTATAGCAATTTCACAGCATATTCAGTGTGTTTTTTCTTTTTAATCGACGATGCCCCGTGCTCAGCAACAATTGCTTATTGATTTTTTGAATGTAGCTTCTGTAGGATATTGCAACTTCCTCAGAAATTGTGGGTACAATTAAATCTCGATGGATGTTAACGTTCCTCATATACCAAGGCGCGTTTACATTAATTCGCAGACACTTGGATTGTATTCGCTGCAATTTTTCGATATTTGAGGGAGATGCGGTGCCCCAAAAATGAATATCACAAGTCCAGATTGGCTTCAGGATTGTTTTATATAATAGCAATTTGTATTCGAGAATCAACTTTGACCTTTTGTGTAACAGCCACCATAACTGATTCATTTTAAGCTTAATCTGAGTTTTCTTTGCCTCTATGTGATTTTTCCAGGTGAATACCCAAGTACTTTGTTGAGGAACATTGTGGAACTGATTGGCCATTAATTTTAAGTGGGGGACATATATCTAGCCTTAGTGTAAGGGATACATATACGCTCTTTGATTCATTGACTTTTATCCGCCATTTTGCTAGCCATATTTCGAGAGAATCGACATGAGTCTGCAGGAGTTTAGTAGCTTCTATGTGGTTAGAGCGAGAGCACAATATTGCCGTATCATCAGCAAAGGTCGATATGAATGTATAGTTATTGTTGGGCATATCTGAAGTGTATAAGAGATACAGGAAGGGGCCCAAAACGCTTCCTTGAGGAACGCCAGCGTGAATATCCAATGGATTTGTTGTGTAATCCTTGTGATGTACGAGAAATTGTCTTTTCGTGAGGTAGCTACTAAGCAATGAGGAGACATTTGCAGGCAATAATAGTTTGAGTTTGTAAATAAGGCCATCGTGCCATACTTTATCGAAAGTTTGAGTGATATCAAGAAAGACTACTTTTTTTCTTCAAAAGTGTTCCTTATCAGAGTTACAATGCGGTGGACTTGTTCTATTGTACCGTGCTGTTTTCTAAATCGAAACTGATGTTGAGGAATCAGCTGGTTGAGATTAATAAATGGAGTTATATTCATGACAAGTAGCTTTTCGAATACTTTAGAGAGTAGAGGCAGAAGACTGATAGGTCTGTACGATGCAAAATTTGTAGGGTCTTTTCCTGGATAGCATTGAAAATGTGCATGAGATGAATTACTGAAGCCAGAGGTAGCTCTTTTATCATTTTACCGGTAATCTTATCTGGACCAGGTGATTTTTTTGGATTTAAATTTTTATAAATTGCTTTGAATATGTCCTTTTTTTAATTTTGAGCGTTATTGAGTAAGGTTGAGAAGTTAATTTTGTTAATGAGGGTTGTGAAGAGGGTGGATAGGGTGTAAACACACTTTTTAGGTGGTCTGTAAAAGCCAAACCCTTCTCACAGTTGCTTCTAGCCCAATTACCGTCACTCAAACGGATGGGGGAATCAGTGAGAATTGGCCGATTTGAGTTTTTTGCTGATTTTCACAAAGAGTAGTCTGACGCTTCACCAGGTGTTAATTTGGCTATGTGCTATTCTAACTCTTTCTTGTTTTTATTTTTTAAGGCTTGCTTTAACTTTCGAGTGCAGTGCTGTAGCTGTGTTTTCAGATTCGGTGATCTAAATTCTTGCCATTGCTTTCGGAGTCTTCTTTTCTGTCTTACTAGCAATTCAATGTCAGCTGATGTGTATGGGCTATAGTTTGATTGCTTCCATACCCTTGACAGGTGGCTGAGCTGAGAGCCAATGAGAGCAGCTGGTTGAATTTTTCGAGTGCTGAGTCTACATCGTGTCCATTTCTTAAAACAGTACTTAGAGGAAGATGGGAATTTATATATTTCTTAAATTTCAACCAGTCTATTTTCTTTCTAACGCAATTGCCTTGGGGGATTGGTGATTTTATAGATATTACCGTGGGTGATTACACTCTGTAGAGATATTTTTCATCTGCAAATCTTTGGCGACTCCAAAGTCTATGAGATCGGGTATCTTCCTCTTGTCCGTCGGCCAATACGTCTGTTGACCATTTGAAATAACATCGTAGCCGTGGGTAATGATGATTGAGCATAGTCTTCTGCCTTTTGGAGTTATTAAGCGGGAGCCCCAGTGAGTGTGTTTGGCGTTGAAATCGCCAGCAACCAAGAATTTGCTATCAAGAGTTGAGAAAAATTCTTTATATTGCTCTTTGGTAATACTGTATCTTGGGAGACAGTATATCGCAGATATTACTAGCTTAGAGATGTGTGGGTCTCAGATATCATCAACCAATCTGCTGACGCGCTTTTGTAGTAGACACCTAATCGACGCAGGTTTTCTACGTTACTTTACTTTACGATACGATATTGGGTAATCGCTTGTACACAATTTGGTAAGTTGTGTCAGCTGACACGATACTTTACGTTACTTCGTGGGTAATTGGACCATACAACCTTTTGTAAGTGACATCAACGAATTCAGACTGGACATTTTTCCGCTGAGGACGAGACTCGTGAAGGAAGGCCAAAATCGTAGCCCGTCGTGATAAATGTGGCTCTGGTTAAGGACAAAATTGGCGAAGATCCACGAATGACACAAGAAACGATAGCCGGTGAATTGCACTTAAATGCTATGGCTGTATCTCTCATTCTAAATTCTCTAAAATCAGCAGCAATCAGTGCCATTCGCTTATACCTTTTTCACAGTTCAACTTCGAGTTCAAGTGGACACGAAACAATCATCAAAAATATTCCAAATATAGAAATATGTTCTAACTCAGATTCCATGCCTCAAGAACTACGCTATCGCAGGCGCTTCTCCACAATCATCCCAGACAGCGCGATATCGAAGATGGAACAAGTCCAGAAAAGCCCACTTAAAGGAAAAAAATTTTTTAATTGATACTTCATGAAATTTTTCATATGGATGGCTTTCGATAGAATTACCTTCTTCTATGTCTTCAAATTTAGTTTTTCTTGATAGCGGTTCTTTGCCGGTGGCCAAAAACAATCCTTATAGGCCCGACGACGGCTTCGTGACCATCAATATCTTTAGATAAAAGTCATTCTTGATAACCGGGGAAAAAAATCTCAAATTCCCGACACCAGCTTCGCAACAATCAGTATTTTCGGATAAAAGTTTTCCTTGATAGCCGGTCGCAAAAGAAATAACCCTTATAGGTCCGACTCCGGATTCGCGGCAATCAGTATTTTTGGATGAAAGGTTTTCTTGATAGACGGCATTCGGCCGAACTCAAAAAAAATAATTCTTATATGCCCGACGCTGGCTTCGTGACCATAAGTATTTTTACAATATTTATATTTATCATTTATATTATATTTATATTTATCATATTTATATTTTTTATATTTTTATATTTATTATATTTATCGGTATATATATATATATATATATATATATATATATATATATATATATATATATATATATATATATAGATATATATATATATATATATATACATATACATATACATATATATATATATATATATATATATATATATATATAGATATATATATATATATATATATATATACATATACATATACATATATATATATATATATATATATATATATATATATATATTGTTACGAAAATGTCTTTATTGGGCTGTTCGTATCGACTAGATTGCATAAAAAAATGTACAAAACCAAATCTATTTTTCTTATTAAATTCAAATATCAAAATATCTCAAATATTTCAAATGAATCTAATTTCTAATCTTTCTATACAAGTATATTTTTCACCAGTGTTTCTGTTAAGTGATTTGTTTATTATTTACAACACTGCCCTCCACTTAAACTTGTTCGTCCCGAACAAGTGCTCCCATATCGCCGTGATAAGGAGCCAGCCGTTCCAGATGTATTATTTTCAATTTTGCTCGTCGATGCCCTGATTGTTGAATCCGATACACAACATCGTTGATTCTTTTATCACTTTATATGGTCCTTCAAAATGCGTTTGTAATTTAGGAGACAAGCCCTTTTTTCGTTGTGGATTATGAATCCATACCAGGTCTCCTTTATGGTAGCCTTTTGAATTTGTTCGTAAATCATATCTGGCCTTCATCTTGCCAGTTGTTATCTGAATTTGCCTTCATATGAAACGATGCACTTTATCTAGTTTATTTCGTTTGTTCTCAACGTAGTCACATATAGGTTTGTCAGACGATGGAGTTACTCCAAATTTCAAATCAGCCGGTAATCTTACATCTGTACCGAAAACTGTTCTTGCTGGTGTTGTTGCTGTGGAATTATGCTGTGCAGACCGATATGCAAGTAGAAACATTGGGATGTGAGTGTCCCAATCTTTTTGATCCTTGTTAACGACTTTCCTCAGGTACTCATTCAAGGTACGGTTGAATCGTTCTACCATACCGTCCGACTGTGGATGTAATGGAGTGGTACGAGTTTTATGTACGCCCAAAATTGCGCAAACTTCTATAAACACCGTTGATTCGAAGTTTCGCCCTTGGTCAGAATGCAGCTCTAATGGGACACCAAATCGTGTAATCCAATTGTTCACGAATACTTCAGCGACCGTGCTCGCTTCTTGATTTGGAATAGGGTACACATCTGGCCACTTGCTAAAGTAGTCCATTACTACCAACACATACCTATTTCCCAAGTTGCTCGTGGGGAACGGTCCCGCTATGTCCAACGCAATTCGTTCAAACGGAGCACCCGTGTTGTACTGTTGCATCTTACCTCGAGTCCTTCTATGTGGCCCTTTTGCTGATGAGCATTGGTCACATCTTCTTATAAAGTCTGCCACGGATTCCTGGCACCCAACCCAGTAGAAGCGCCTCTTGACCTTTTCTGTGGTTTTAGCTATGCCTAAATGACCTCCACTAGATGCATTGTGATTTTCTCAGATTACATCGTTGATTCTGGACTTTGGTACCACCAGAAGGTTATTTGCGGTTTTGCCATCTTCACTTTCCCATGTACGGTACAGACAACCATCACTAAGGTGCAAGCTTTGCCATTGCGCCCAGTATGCTTTAGATATCGGGCTTTCAATAGCCATTTCTTGCCAGTCTGGTCGGATGCCATGCTCTTTACTTTTCATGATTTTTGCAAGATCTGGGTCGTTCCACTGCTCTTTTTGTATTTGTTCACTGGTCCAGGACTCTTCCGGAAGGGCATTTAAAAGCCGGATGTCTACAATGTGTTCCTTGCTTTCGGCTCGTGAACAATGTTTGCATTCAGTGCTGCAGGGACGACGCGATAAGGCATCAGCATTGCCATGATAATCTCCTTTACGGTGCTCAATTGCAAAATTGTAGCTTTGCAATCGCTCAATCCATCGCGCTAGTTGACCTTCCGGATCCTTGAATTGTAGTAGCCACCGGAGCGCTGCATGGTCAGTCCTGAGGTGGAATTGTTGTCCGTATAGATACTTATGAAAGTGTTTCACGCATTCCATAATTGCAAATAGCTCCCTTCGAGTTACGCAGTAGTTTCGCTCTGGTTTTGACAAAGTTTTGCTGTAGTACGCTATCACTTTTTCTTGTCCTTCTATTATCTGAGACAGTACTCCGCCGATTCCGTAGCCACTCGCATCCGTGTCCAATATAAATGTTTTGCCAGGTGTTGGGTAAGCTAATACTGGTGCGGAGCAGAGTTGTTCTTTGAGCTGTTCGAAAGCCTTATCTTGTGTATCACCCCATTTGAATGCCTGGTTCTTCCTAGTTAGCTCATGTAAACTACGAACGTCTGTAGTAGGTACACAGCCCCAGGAAACTTCTTAGATCATGCAAGTTTGTTGGTTTTGGCCACTCTTTCACCGCTGCTATTTTCTCGTCGTCTGTGTGAACGCCTTTCGTGGTTACCTTGTGACCGAGATACCGAACTTCACGTTTGAAAAATGAACACTTCTTCTAGTTCAGTTTCAGTCCAGCGGCTTCTATTCGTTCAAAAACCTCCTTTAATTTCGCTAAGTGGTCGTCAAAGTCTTTGCCCATCACAATAATGTCGTCAAGATATACCAAACACGTTTTCCAGTGCAGTCCTTTCAAGACACGCTCCATGAGACGCTCGAAAGTGGCAGGTGCATTTCAAAGCCCGAAAGGCATCACTGTGAATTGCCATAGTCCATCACCAACGCTAAATGCAGTCTTTTCTTTGTCTTTCTCTTTAAGTTCTACTTGCCAGTAGCCGCTCTGTAGATCGAGGGTTGAGAACCATTGTGCACCAAATAGTGTGTCGAGAGTATCGTCGATTCTAGGCAATGGAAAGCTATCTTTCTTCCTGACATCATTCAACTTACGGTAGTCCACACAGAATCGAGTACTACCGTCTTTCCTCTTCACAAGCACTATTGGTGAACTCCAGGGACTGGCGGATGGTTCGATAACACCTTCCCTCCGCATATCGGCAACGAGCTTTGTCACTTCATCCCTTCTAGCCAATGGAACTCTTCGTGACGCTTAGCGGATAGGTTTGGAATCGCTGGTATCAATTTCATGTTTCACTATAGCTGTTCTTCCGCCACTTTTACCTTTAGGTGCAAAAATGGACCAATGCTTCCTTAATGCAATGCCTTATTTTTCTGATGTTCAGTAAGTTCTTTAGTACATTCTTGCATCTGCGACATTGCCATTTCTTTGTCCGCATTGCTTCCAGCTTTTACTGTTGCCGTATCCGCTCCACAATTAACCACAGCTGTAACCTCTTGACATTTGTCAAGAGGTTCCTTTTCTCCTATTGTTCCTTTTCTTACAAATTTTGTTGTACCAGATATTTAAAATTGGAATAGGTATACTTTCATCATTTTTAGACTCCACTAGTGTTTTTCCAAGTATGATGTTATTGACTTGGTTATTTTTGATAGCTTCCACAACCCACAACTTACTTGTAACTCCATCCGTATCTATTTTAGCCCATATGATTGCCTCCAAATTTGCGTTTATTTTCTGTTTTTGGCATATCCGGACCTGTCTTGTACTTCCACTACGCTCATAGCCCTCATTTAGTGGACATTCGACATCCATATATCGCAATATTCGTCCACTTAAGTCTAATGTAACTCCATGTGCGATCATAAAATTTATGCCAATAATGACGTCATCGATAATATCTGCCACAATGAATTCATGTTGTAAATCACAGTCACCTATCGTGATTTGCTTTGAGACCTTTCCCAAAATCGGCACATCTTCACCTGTTGCTGTGCGAAGTTTTATACCAACCAATGGCACAAACTCTTTCACCAGGCCACTTTTTATTATCGAGTGAGACGCGCCAGTATTCAAAGTCAAAATGAATGCTTTATTGTTAATTTTTCCATCGATGGTCAGGCTGTTAGGCACGCGAGTTATGTTAAAGTGTTACTAACTTCACTCTCATTACCTCTATTCTCTTTTCTACCGTTATTCTGGGTTATTTTCTGTACAATTGAGTAAAGTTCAAGAATATTCGTTGTATTGGAATGTTATTTGCTTCTGAACTAAATAAATCAAACTAAATAAATCAAACATATTTTGTGAACTAAATAAAATAAAACATATTTTCTGAACTAAATAAATAAAACATATTTCGCGTTTCATTTGAGAGATGAGGATGGTGGGACAACCCGTTGTGGGGGCCAGCTCATGCCCCTTGGAACTGGCTCGTTTTAATTTAACGATGGCTTATACGTAGTCTCGTTAATGCTGTTCACCCCGTCTTCGGGTTTCTTCTTCCCTGGGGAGCTTGATCGAGAACGTTTTCGACGGCAATCCCGTGCCATATGTCCAGGTTTATCACAATTAAAGCACTTTCCACTAAATGTGCCTTCACGTCAACTACTGCAGCTTGCTCGGACTTGATCACTTGGCGTACCACTTCAATCAGATCATCCGTTTCAATCTCCAATTTCCGAACCTTATGTGTTGGACGACACATCAAACCAGCAGCTTCATATGTCAGCGCACTGCTAACAGTTTCTGCAAAAGTCGCTCTCGGGGACATGATTGTTTGACGTTTTGTTTCGGGATCACGTATGCCTTCGATGAATGTGTCGATTTTAATTATCTCAATGAAATCACTAGGTTTGCCAGCATACGAGAGGTTGCACAGCCGTTCAATATCTGAGGCATATTGTTGAAGAGTTTCGCCAACCCGTTGTACCCTTGCTTTTAGTTCTACTCTGTGCAACTGGGTCATATAGCCTCTCGTAGTCTCACTTGCAGTTCTGCCTTAATACCGGGTGAGGATAGATCCAATGATGCTAACTGTTGTTTCAGTTGCTCCACTTTCAGCTGGTCAAACTTCACCATTTTTTAAGCAATCCCACCGCTGTCACCAATTGTTACGAAAATGTCTTTATTGGGCTGTTCGTATCGACTAGATTGCATAAAAAAATGTACAAAAACAAATCTATTTTTCTTATTAAATTCAAATATCAAAATATCTCAAATATTTCAAAGAAAATCTAATTTCTAATCTTTCTGTACAAGTATATTTATATATATATATATATATATATATATATATATATATATATATATATATATATATATATATATATATATATATATAT
The DNA here is from genome assembly GCA_963854835.1 of Megamerina dolium. Lineage (NCBI taxonomy): Eukaryota > Metazoa > Arthropoda > Insecta > Diptera > Megamerinidae > Megamerina > Megamerina dolium. The sequence goes on from OY978527.1 coordinate 24,954,311, forward strand.
ATATATATATATATTTATATATATATTATATATTTTAGGGATTAACCGAATCAGACCACTTATATGGGTCCCTTTTCGTCCCTTAAATCGTGTGTTAATTATTTGTTCGGTTGCAGAATTCTTCTACTTCCTTCCTCATAATAACATCACGCGTTATTTCAAGCATCTCTTTGTGGGGTATGTTCCACATTTCGAGTTCATCAATAAATTGGCGACCCAGTGTGGACATCCTCCTGCTTGCCAATGCAGGACACTGGCACACTATGTGCGCCGCTGTCTCTGCCTCTTCCATGCATAATCTGCAAATATCAGCATCCTCCCCATCAACAAGACCCTTCTTGCTGAGGTGGTGCCTGAAATTGCCATGCCCAGTTATTAATGGAGTCAACCAGCTTAGAGTCATTCGTCCTAGACTGAGAGCCCTCCCCGATTCACTGCCCTTTGATAGCCTCAACGAAGCCTTTGCCTGTCTACAAGTAGATAAGTTCTCCCATCTCGTGAGATGAAGTTTCTTTATCCACTCTTCGACCTTTGCCTTCACCGTCCGCTGCTGAGAGCAACTACTGGTTCCGGTCCATAAAATTCAGCTTCAGATCCTTGTCTAGCCAAGGAGTCTGCAGCTTCATTCTGTTCTATACCAATGTGTCCCTTTACCCACATAAGAGTAATCGCATTACTACGAGCACACCCATTAAGTTTCTGAACACATTCGAGCGCCAACTTAGAAGATACCGTAGGTTGTTGCAGCCGCCTGACCACCGCCTGGTTATCGAGTGCTAGCAAGATTTTCTTACCTTGCACCTTTCCATCCAGTAGATGGTCTAGCGCATGCATTAGACCAAGCATTTCTGCTTGATATACCGATACGTATCTTCCCAGATTCAGAGTGCATGTCAGTCCCAACTCTTTAGAGAAGATTCCAGCACCCGCTCTGCCATCCATTAATGAACCATCTGTAAAAATACTTTTTTTTTTTTTTTTTTTGTTAGCTTATTTTTTTTTTATTGAATCTTTCTTAAATACAAGAAACTAACAATAAGTATTCAAATCTTACAAACTAAATAAAACTATGTGATATCCCCTACGTTCCATCACAATTTGGTGAGTCGCGAGATGTAGCAATTTTACAGCATATTCAGTGTGTCTTTTCTTTTTAATCGACTATGCCCCTTGCTCAGCAACAATTGCCTAGCAAGGGGATTCGGATGATTGTGTAATTTTTGAATGTAGCTTCTGCAGGACATTGCAACTTCCTCAGAAATTGTGGATACATTTAAATCTCGATGGATGTTAACGTTCCTCATATACCAAGGCGCGTTTACAATAATTCGCAGACACTTGGATTGTATTCGCTGCAATTTTTCGATATTTGAGGGAGATGCGGTGCCCCAAAACTGAATACCATAAGTCCAGATTGGTTTCAGGATTGCTTTATATAATAGCACTTTGTATTCAAGATTCAACTTTGATCTTTTGTGTAACAGCCACCATAACTGATTCATTTTAAGCTTGATCTGAGTTTTCTTTGCCTCTATGTGATTTTTCCATGTCAGCCTTCTGTCGAGGTGAATACCCAAGTACTTTGTTGAGGAACATTGTGGAACTGATTGGCCATTAATTTTAAGTAGGGGACATGTATCTAGCCTTAGCGTGAAGGTTACATGTACGCTCTTTGATTCATTGACTTTTATACGCCATTTTGCTAGCCAGATTTCGAGAGAATCGACATGAGTCTGCAGGAGTTTAGTAGCTTCTATGGGGTTAGAGCGAGAGCAGAATATTGCCGTATCATCAGCAAAGGTCGATATGAATGTATAGTTATTGTTGGGCATATCTGAAGTGTATAAGAGATACAGTAAGGGACCCAAAACGCTTCCTTGAGGAACGCCAGCGTGAATATCCAATGGATTTGTTGTGTAATCCTTGTGATGTACGAGAAATTGTCTTTTCGTGAGGTAGCTACTAAGCAATGAGGAGACATTTGCAGGCGGTAATAGTTTGAGTTTGTAAATAAGGCCATCGTGCCATACTTTATCGAAAGCTTGAGTGATATCAAGAAAGACAGCTGAGCAATACTTTTTTTCTTCAAAAGTGTTCCTTATCAGAGTTACAATGCGGTGGACTTGTTCTATTGTGCCGTGCTGTTTTCTAAATCCAAACTGATGTTGAGGAATCAGTTGGTTGAGATTAATAAATGGAGTTATATTCATGACAAGTAGCTTTTCGAATACTTTAGAAAGTAGAGGCAGGAGGCTGATAGGTCTGTACGATGCAACTTTTGTAGGGTCTTTTCCTGGTTTTGCTATCATAATAATTTTTGAAGTTTTCCAGCATTTGAGATAGTGTTTAATACGAAGGATAGCATTGAAAATGTGCATCAGATGAATTACTGAAGCCGGAGGTAGCTCTTTTATCATTTTACCGGTAATTTTATCTGGACCAGGTAATTTTTTTGGGTTTAAATCTTTATAAATTGCTTTGAATATGTTCTTTTTTTTAATTTTGAGCGTTATTGAGCAAGGTTGAGAAGTTAATATTGGTAATGAGGACTGTGAAGAGGGTGGATTGGGTGTAAACACACTTTTTAGGTGGTTTGCAAAAGCCAAACCCTTCTCACAGTTGCTTCTAGCCCAATTACCGTCACTCAAACGGATGGGGGAATCAGTGAGAATTGGCCGATTTGATTTTTTTGCTGATTTCCACAAAGAGTAGTCTGACGCTTCACCAGGTGTTAATTTCGCTATGTGCTCTTCTAACTCTTTGTTGTTTTTATTTTTTAAGGCTTGCTTTAACTTTCGAGTGCAGTGCTGTAGCTGTGTTTTCAGATTCGGTGATCTAAATTCTTGCCATTGCTTTCGGAGTCTTCTTTTCTGTCTTACTAGCAATTCAATGTCAGCTGATGTGTATGGGCTATAGTTTGATTGCTTGCATACCCTTGTACAGGTGGCTGAGCTGAGAGCCAATGAGAGCAGCTGGTTGAATCTTTCGAGTGCTGAGTCTACATCGTGTCCTTTTTTTAATACAGTACTTAGAGGAAGATGGGAATTTATATATTTCTTAAATTTCAACCAGTCTATTTTCTTTCTAACGCAATTACCTTGGGGGCTTGGTGATTTTATAGATATTACCGTGGGTGATTACACTCTGTAGAGATATTTTTCATCTGCAAACCTTTGGCGACTCCAAAGTCTATGAGATCGGGTATCTTCCTCTTGTCCGTCGGCCAATACGTCTGTTGACCATTTGAAATAATATCGTAGCCGTGTATCTTGGGGGACAGTATATCGCAGATATTACTAGCTTAGAGATGTATTCTTCCAGACATATAGATGTTGCTTGCAAGTAGACTCTACTGAAATCTTCGAGAACATGATGTTTTATTCTGCTTTTTATCAATATGGCAGTTCCTCCGCGTGCCTTACCATGCGGATGATTTGTGGTGTACAGTTTGAAATATGGTATTTGGTAGCAATTTTTGTCAGTGAAATGGGTCTCAGATATCATCATTATGTCGATTTGGCTGGATTCAAGGAATTGAATTAGCTCCAAACGGTGCTGGCTTAAGCCGTTGGCGTTCCAGTGGCATATCTTGAGACAACTCATGGTCTGGATAGCAATGTTTGGAGTAACATCGATTGATTTTTCATCATTTCTTGCATCATTGTTTGCATTGAGTTCATGAATTGGTTCATATTCTGAATCAATGTTTGAAGCAAATGTTCAAGGGTACTTGGCTGTTGGGTGGGCAGTGAGTGTTTCTGCTCATTATTTACATTGCTTTGTTGGTGTGGGTTTTGTTTTAACACGCTAGCGTATGAATTGGTTTGATTCTTGTTTGGGATTGCAGAGAAGAATTGTGTTGCATCAATATTTTGTCTCTTACTTGAGTTGGCTATCTGAGTTTGCTCAACTGGTTTTAGAGGTTGATTGCTAGCGGAGAAATTTAGCTTTAGGGTTGTATATACTGGGCAACCTCTATAATTTGCGGTGTGATTACCTCCACAATTGCTGCATTTTTTCATGCTAGCATCGCCTTTAGATTTTGGGCATATGTTTGATTTATGGAGATCTCCACAAATCACACAAACAGCTGGCAGGGTACAATATGTCTTAGTATGTCCATATTCTTGGCAGTTGCTGCACTGAGGAGGTCCAGTTCTCTTATGGGGTTCTTCGATTGTGATTTTGCGATGCAATAAATATCGAATTTTATATATGGGGTGTACTTCACCTTTTTTTAGGGGTTTTGTTTCAGGCTGAAGCTCAATACGATATAACGTTTGAGGTATATTGCTCTTGTTGAGAATGTTGAATACTGTTTTGGCTTGAAACCCTTCTTCCTGGAGGGCAAGTTTGATTTCGTTAATATCAACGTTGGGTTCGACGCCTTTGAGTACAACGATTAAGCCCTTACTACTTTTTAGCTGATATGTGTAGTAATTCTTTTTTACAGCATCAAATTCCGCTATTACTTTGCGATAATGAGTTTCGCTGTAGATTTGCACTTTTGTTTCCTCAATTTGGCCTTTGCGAATAGGAACAACATGGAAATTCTTTGGTCCTATAAGACTTGTAATTCTAGAAATCAACTTATCTGAGTTGCGTTCTCTCAAGAAAATGGGTGGGGGTTTGATATTTTTCTTGGAGATAATATTTTCGTCACTTTCATCACCTGAAAGCAGAGCGTATCTATTTTCCGAACTAATAGGGACAGTGTTCTGTTTTTGAATTTTTGTTGAATTCATTTGTTTTGAATTTTGCGGACTTCTCTTTCGCTTTACTACAGTAATGTAGCGATCAATACCAGTTTGAACAGCAACTGGTTCTTTTTTAGTCATCGCACTAGTTGCTTTAACTACTGGGTCATGCACTTCAGTAGAAGTGCCGTTATTTGATTGCTTTGATGTTGTAGCTGTTGGTGTTACAGCAGGAGAAGCACATTGTACATTTTTAATATGTGCAGGCAAAAGATTTGCACTGTTACTTTCACTTGTGCAGTGTGTATCAACTGTTTTATTTGATAATGCATTTATCGGGGGGGTTTGCGCGGGTGATTGCAAATTATTGTTTACACACACATTAACAGGCGATTGCCGTTGCCGGAGAGGAGAGCGCTGAACACTCATACTATAAACAAAATGTTTGCAAATACTGATGTCATTTTCCTCACATACATCATGTGTGAGGCCGTCTTCAATGAGTGTTCTGTGTGACTTTTCAGTCATCTTCAGCCTACCCATTCCCTCCATTGGCATCTGCGCCTCCTTTACACTGCTATATAGCAGTGACAGGATGCCCCTGTGCCCCCTCTCTGTGCCGAATCCATACCAATTATTGGTTGTCTTCAGACGTAATGCTGTTAATGCCGCTGACTTCATAATATGCAAGTCCAACGGCAGCAGCCCGAGAAAGACTTCCAATGCTTCTACTGGGGTCGTCCGGATAGCTCCGGTAATCCCAATACAAGCCATTCTTTGTGCCCTATCTAACTTGCTTTTCGCGGTCTTTTGGGTGACCTTAGGCCACCAGACCACAGCAGTATATGTTATTAAGGGTCTGACCATCGTTGTGTAGATCCAATGCGCTGCTCTGGGAGTGATTCCCCACATGAGACCGAACACTCTCTTACACTGATGCAATACCCGCTTGACCTTCTGAATCTTGTCATCGACGTGACTATTCCAAGTCAGCTTGTTATCCAGGATGACACCTAGATACTTTACTTCCTTGGATACGTTGATGTTCGATCCAAAAAGCCTAAGAGGGTCTATTGTTAGTTCAGTCCTCCTTTTAGTAAAGAGTACTGTTTCCGACTTACTAGCATTTACAGAGAGACCTTGTTCCGTGCACCATCCTTCAACCATTTTGAGTGCACCTCTCATGGTATCATAAATAGTGTCCAGGAACTTACCGCTCACCGTTACCGCTATGTCATCTGCATACCCGACGGTGTGTATGCCTTTTGAGTCCAGAAGCTGAAGTAGGGAATCGACCGTGATGTTCCAAAGGATGGGCGATAATACTCCCCCCTGTGGACACCCTTTGACTACCCTACCTCTGAGTCTGTAACTCCCATTTTGAAAGTTTATTGCCCTTTTCCTCAGCATGCTGTCCACCCACCTTATAATGGTTGGGCTGACTTCACGAGTAGCAAGGGCCATCCTTAGCTTATCGAAACCAATCTTATCGAAGGCACCTTCTATATCCATAAAAGTAGACATAGATATCCCTCCACAAGACAGTTCTCTCTCCGCTACGCGAACGAGTTCGTGCAGGGCCGTTTCAGTGGATTTGCCAGCTCTGTACGCGTGCTGACACCTGCTCAGTGGTTCTGTCAGAAGCGTTGTCCTTTCCATGTAGTCCGCCAGTACTCCTTCCATACATTTAAGCAGAAAGGAGGTCAAGCTAACCGGCCGGAAAGATTTAGCATCTGAGTAGTCCCTTTTTCCCGGCTTTGGAAGAAAGACAACCTTAGTCTCTCTCCATTGAGTCGGGATATATCCTGTAGCCAGGCAAGTAATAAATATTCCCAGAAGCCTGTCTACCAGAGCTTCTGCTCCCCACTGAAGTAGGGCTGGAAATATCCCATCTGTACCCGCTGTTTTGAATGGAGAGAAACGCTTAATGGCGTTTATCACTCCATCTCTGGTGACTATCCTTTCAGCTTCCAATCTTTCATTCCTGTTTGCACCCTCGCGGGTGGCTTCCCAAGGATCTTCCCATCTAAAGCTTCCTGGAAAATGCACCTCCATCAGGTATTTCAGTGACTCTCCGATTGTCTCTGTAAAGGATCCATTCGTTTTGCGAATTAATCCCAACTTTGACACCGGGTCCTTTGATATGATCCTCTGTAATCTACATACATCGGTCATATCTTGCATATTTGAGCAGAATTCCCTCCACGTTTTCCTTTTACGGTTGCGTAGAGTCTTCTTCAGCTCCCTTTTCTTTGACTTGTAGTCGTCCCATGCGTTGGGGTCCCCTCTCATGTGACGATTAAAAGCCTTACTTGTCTCCTTTTTCATGGATTCCAGTTCCCCATTCCACCATGGAGTGGGATCTCCTTCGTCCACTACCGTCAGAGGACATGAAGCTTCAAATGCTTTGATCATGGCTGAGCTGATAGCCCTCACCTGATACTCAACATCTGCGGTTGTTCTAGGTCTCTTAAACCTCCTTGGCAATAATTCCTCAAGAACTTCGCAGTACCTTGTACAATCCGTTCGTTTCGGTATCCTTACCATTCTACAGTCGTTCCTATGTCTTTTATCGGACGTAATCCCAAACTGAATGGCCCTGTGGTCCGACATGGATAGTCTATCCACAACCCTCCAATCCAAAATCCTATCCAACATTTTGACATACGTCAGAGTAACATCAATAACCTCGCAACGACGTGCGTCGACAAAGGTCGGTTCTGTTCCCCTATTGGCAACTTGTAGACCAAAGCTTTCTATAAATTCGAGTAGACATTCTCCTCTATAGTTTTCATTGCTGCTGCCCCACACAGAACTGTGCGCATTAGCATCGCAGCCTAAGATCAGACCAACCCCCTTACCATCACAGAATCTCACTAGAGCTTCCACCTCTCTCGAAGGTGGTTCATCTGGAGAATCGTATGGAAGGTATGCTGATGCGATCATAAATGATCCCACACCGTCAGCTATTCTCACTACTGTGAGATCCGGTGAGCACAAGTTAGACATTAGAATCGCACGTATCCCATGTCTAACTAAAATGCATGTCCTCAACTTCCCCTCTGTTTGTGGATAAAACAAAGTGGTCTCTTGTGCAGATAGGCCTTTGATCCTTCCATGAAGGATCCAGGGCTCCTGAACTAGTGCAATGTCAAGCTCATCCTCATCGAAGCTCCGCACCATCATTACTGATGCTGCTTTGCTGTGGTGAATATTGAGTTGACACACATTTAGTGGTTCCTGGCGCGGGCCCACCTCCCGCCCTAATGGCTTCTTCCTTGCAGAATCTGCCACTAGCCCCACGCCAGGAGCCGCGTCGCACCCCTCATACTGCATCTTTCTGGAATTTAACGACGGCCTGTTCAAGACCGCAGTTGAGTCTCCCCCCTGCGATCCTGACTGCCTCCGCGTCCTCCTTAGGACACAGCACGGTGAGTACGACACCTGCCCTTTCTGCCTCGCCAAACCCTTCTGTGCGGATAACACTTCATCTGAGGATGATGTCGCTGGCCACAGCATTGCCATGAGCAGCAATCACCATCTTCCTCTTTGTCGACAAGGCAGTTAGACTGTCACACTTGAGCTTCGCACCCTCCCACAATCCGGTTAGGTGCTCCACTATCTTGCACAGCCATTACTTGGATAGCTGATTTTTGCACCTTAGTACAATCAATCCGCTCTCCACCCTTGCCCTGCCGACAAATCCAATGTCATTGACATCGTCTTCAAGGGACTCCATGGCATCCAACAAAGATACCTTGAAGGTACTCAGATGAGTATCCTCCGACGCCCCTCTAGTGACAAGTCCATGACTCCCATAACGAGGTCAGCTTCCGCTACTTAAGCGTAAGTCTTCCTCGACCTTTGCCTGTTCAGCCCGACGTTTAGGCGCTCTGCCAAGACCGCTCGGCCCAGGTGCCGCATGCGAGGACTGTGAGTCCTCGCATTTCCTTGTCCCGTCGTTCCCAGAGCTACTCTACCCGTGTTAGGCTTGTGCCTCGAGCCCCTTTCGGAGCGACTGACGGTCTTTATATTTGGCCGTCCATCTCTCCGAGCACTTGCCCCTTTTGGTGTCTGCGTGGAAGAATTATCAACCTTCTCAAGGGACGGTTGTCCATCCTTCCCAGCATGCACCTCAATTGGCCTCTCCGTCGTCTTCGGATGAGGCTCCTCAGACGTTGAACTTTTCAAAGTGGTTCCGGAGCTATCGCCCCTGAACCTCTTCCCCGAATTCTCCACCTCCAAGGTCGACTCATCTTGCAGAAGTCCACTGAGTTGGCCCGAGAGCTGCTCAATTGTCTTCTCCGACGACTTCATGGCCTTTTTACGTTGTCTCTTTCGCTTCTGCTTCTCCCATTTCTTCAACAGGATTCGCTCTGCTCTTGAGACTCCGTCCTCTTCGCTTACACCTGATAAAGCTAACGATTCCGCTCCACTAGGATCGTCTTCGTCCACACCATGAGATGTTCGGCTAGATGTTTTACGCTGCCTCCAAACCGGCTTCCCTGCCGACCTGGTGACACCGTCCTCTTTATTCAACACCGTCGCTGCCGCCAGCTTTGGTCTTCCGAGACCCGTTCCGTCCGCCGCAACAGATGCTGCCATTGATTTTGGGCTGGCTAAAAGCTCGGCTGCTATGGAAGCCTCATTTTCCGCCATCCCCTCCACTACTTCGTATGAGGCAGTGCTGTCCGCCATTGCAGGAATTTCGTTCTGAGTTCCAGAGGTGGAAACGAGTGGTGCAGCTAACAGCTCGGCCTCTGGTGAAGCCTTATTGTCCGCCGTTCCTCCCGTTAACACCCCCGGAACCCCAGATCCGGTTTTTTGAATCAATCTTGTTCCCACAAGTTGCGAAGAAATAAATGTCCGCCTGCGCAGAGATTCGCAGTACGCAGGTAAGGCTACTTATTACGGAGGGCGCCAGGTATCAGTAAGCTCACGTTAGCGACTGGGCTATTTAAAAAAGGGGCCCCCAGCCAGGCTGATTTTTTCGGCACGGATCGCTTAACACCTAAATCCAGCCCCTCACCTCCGACCATGATAAGAGTACGTTGCCGAATGCTGTACTATTGAAGAGTAACAAACACTCACCAACTTACCCTTATCTTAGCTAGAAACCACTAAACTGTGGTATCTATTTCCAGTCGGCACCCTCGAGGCGGGTTCAGTGGAGGATTTTGCCAATCTTTTTTTTTTTTTTATATATATATATCGTATGTGCATATATGTTCTTTTCTTCTTATGTGGCCATAACAACCGAATATCGATTTAGGCCGAAAATAACATGCTTCGCCAGCCATCTCTGTTCTTCGCTAGCTGGCGCCAGTTAGAAATTCCAAGCGCCGTCAGGTTCTCCAGTACTTGGTCTTTCCACCGGAGATTTGGTCTTCCTCTTCTGCGCCGTCCTCCAGCGGGTTCCGAATATAACACCTTCTTAGCTGGAGCGTGTTCTTCCATTCGCTCAACATGGCCTAGCCAGCGCAGCCGCTGGATTTTGATGCGCTTTACTATGTCAATATCGGCATACAGCTCGTACAGCTCATGGTTGTACCTTATTCGGTACTCTCCACCAACGCAAATAGGTCCAAAGATCTTGCGTAGGACTTTTCTCTCGAAAACTCCAAGCATTCGCTCATCGGAGGTGGAAATTGTCCAGGATTCAGCGTCATATGTTAGGACAGGCATGATGAGAGACTTGTAGAGTGTAGTTTTCGTTCTTCGAGAGAGGGCTCGACTTCTCAATTGCTTACTCAGCCCAAAGTAACACCTGTCAGCAAGAGTTATCCTACGCATGATCTCCAAGCTGACGTCATTACTGCTGTTAATGCTGGTTCCAAGATAGACAAAATCCCTTACTACTTCAAAAGCGTAGTTGTCAACAGTGACGTGCTATCCAAGACGCCGGGACTATTTGTTTGTTGACACTAGATACTTCGTCTTGCCCTCGTTCACCGTGAGACCCATCCAACGCGACTCTCTTTCCAACTCTGAGAATGCTGCACTGACTGCTCGCGTGTTCATGCCGATTATGTCAATATCGTCGGCATACGCTAACAGCATGACACTTCTGTTGAAGATAGTGCCATTATGTCGTAGATCAGCAGCTCGTATTATTTTCTCCATAATAAGATTGAAGAAGTCGCACGATAACGAATCACCTTGTGTGAAACCCCGTTCGGTATTGAACGGTGCAGAGAGGTCCTTCCCAATTTTCACTGCACAACGGGAGTTATGCAGTGTCATTCTACAAAGTCGAACGAGCTTTGCAGGAATACCGAACTCAGACATTGTTGCGTAGAGGTAATCCCTTACCGGACTGTCGAAAGCGGCTTTATAATCAACAAATAAGTGGTGTGTGTCGATCTGTTTTTCTTGGGTCTTCTCCAGGATTTAGCGCAGTGTGAAAATCTGGTCGATGGTAGATTTACCAGGTCTGAAGCCACACTGATAAGGTCCAATCAGGTTGCTGAGCATAGGCTTCAACCTTTCACACAGTACGCTCGATAGAACCTTGTATGCGATGCTCAGGAGACTTATTCCACGGTAGTTGGCGCAAATTGTGGGGTCTCCTTTTTTATGTACAGGACAGAGAACACTGAGCCTCCAATCATCAGGCATGCTTTCATCCGACCATATTCTGCTTATGAGCTGGTGCATACGGGTGAGAAGCTCATCGCCGCCGGTCTTAAACAACTCGGCAGGCAGGCCATCAGCACCTGCAGCTTTGTTGTTCTTCAGCCTTAAAATGGCCGTTTCAACCTCGTCATAATCGGGTGGTAGAATATCAACACCATCATCTGTAATTGGGGTTATCGGGCAAACTCCTCCACTGGCGGAATTGTTCGTAGCATCGCCATTCAGTAACGTGGAGAAGTGTTCCCTCCATAGGCTCAGCACACTCTGGACATCCGTAACCAGATTCCCATTTCCATCACGACAAGAAGAGGCTCCGGGATTTAAACCTCCACTCAGGCGCTTGATCTTTTCAAAGAATTTTCGAGTCTCATTCTTGTCGGTACACATCTCTATCTCCTCACACTCGCGTCTTTCCAACTCCCTCTTCTTGCGCCTGAAAAGACGTCTCTCTGCACTCCTTTTCTCTCTATACCGCTCCTTAACAGCTCGCGTTGCGCCTGCACGCAGGGTTTTTCTGTAGGCGGCGTTTTTCTCTGCGGTAGCGTCGCGACACTCCTGATCATACCACTCATTCCTCAGAGGCCGGTAGTAACCGATTACCTCCTCGGCAGCAGTAGTCATGGAGTGGGATATATGTGTCCACCGTGCGCATGTATCATCAAGTGGGGGAGTGTTATGCATAAGCAGATCCGATAGTCGAGTGGAAATGCATCTGCTGTCTGTGGTGATCGCAGCTTACTGACGTCGAGCTTAATCTGTGTGGGACTTCTCTTGTTATTTGCGACACATAGGCGTGTGCGCACCTTAGCTGCAACAAGGTAGTGATCCGAGTCGATGTTGGCACTACGGATCGATTTCACGTCCATCACACTGGAAGCATGCCTTCCGTCAATCACCACATGATCAATTTGGTTTCTTGTACGTTGATCTGGAGACAGCCATGTCGCTTTGTGAATGTCGAGATGCTGGAATCTGGTACCACCAATTACCATGTTTCGTGCTGCGGCGAAGTCGATCAGCCTCATTCCGTTATCGGAGGTGTTCTGGTGGAGGCTGAATTTTCCGACAGTTGGACCAAAGGTACCTTCCTTGCCCACCCTGGCATTAAAGTCGCCAAGAACGATTTTGATATCGTGGCGGGGGCAGCGGCCATAAGCTTCTTCGAGGCGCTGAAAGAAGCTCTCCTTGGTCACATTGTCCTTCTCATCCGTCGGAGCGTGGGCACATATAAGGCTGATGTTGAAAAATTTTGCCTTGATGCGGATTGTGGCCAGCCGTTCGTTCACAGGCGTGAACTGTGAGACAAGATGTCGTAGTCTCTTGCTGACCAAAAATCCACATCCTAATTCGTGCCTTTCAGCATGGCAACTGTAGTAAATGTCACAGGACGCTCTTTTGGAGCAGCCCTGTCCCGTCCATCGCATTTCCTGGAGAGCGGTGATGTCAGCTCTGTGTTTTTCGAGGACATCAACCAGCTGGATAGAGGCACCCTCCCTATAAAGGGATCGGACATTCCAGGTGCATATCCGTAAATCGTTGTCCTTTTTTCGTTTGCGGGGGTCATCAACAAAAGCGGTAGTCCATATCCGAGGCATATTTGTTTTTTTCATTGGAGGGGTTTTATGTGGCGGGTCCCAAACCCAACGCACAACCTCTAACCGAGGGGATTTTCGCCACTCACTTCATCCGCCTCCCAGCGGGTGCCAGGAAGACGTTGCCCGGTGGTCGCCACATGGAGGGCCCCCATTAATAATAATGAAAGCGCCGTCACATAGTAAGCAGAGCAAGCTATATGACTACCCCTCATTAACAAATAAAGGTATCATCACATAGCGCTCAGATCAAACTACATGACAGCCAGTGAGTTGACTTGCGATGAGTTCAACAAGGATAGCGTTAGCCCCACCCGGTTGAGGCAGTTAGACACGTTACCTTGCGAAAACACCACCAGACCATCTGTGCATATATGTATGTAAGTATATATTAACGCTATCATTGAAGTTCATGCATACGCTGATATACATATGTATCTGCCCCAGAGAAGCGCAAAAATAAGAAGCAAAAATTGTTGAAATAAATAGACGACGACGCGCCTCATGTGAATTATGACAATCGCTTGTTATTATCTTGGTTTCAACACCAAAAGCTTTCGATGTAGTAAGACTTGGTAGTAGCGCATGTGTGGTATCATTTTCTTTCTGTTTTTGTATTTATTTATTTTGACAATTTTCGTTAAACGACTATTTAAAAATATATGTATTGTATTTTGTACTTTATCATTTCAATAGGTTTTATATGTTTATAAAATTAACCCATATGAATATAAACTGTTTAGATTTTTAATCGTTAATTTTATTTATTTTAAGTTTAATTTTTGTGCAATATATTTGTTTTCGATGAGTTTGTTCATTTGTATCAACCCTCAAATATACAGTATAATTTATATACTTGCATATACATATGTACTAAGGATGCCAATTTCCGGCTGGATATTCAGGAATTTCTAAAAGACAATCTCGGGACTCCGATATAGAGTCAAGCAATTATAAAATGTTTAAATTTTTAGTAATTCATTTCTTGTCATCACTGAATATCTTGTCAAAATTTGAACCGAAGTTTCGAAATTTTACATATTCATCAACAGTTTAATAAATTTAATAAATTCAATATTCAATAAATTTAATCTTTCCTTCAAATGCCATCAAACACAAAGCGTCAAGCTTTTTCTTCTGAATATCGGCTTTCGATATTCATATGCCTTGTGCCGGGTTCATCTCCTTCTCCATGAATTGTTGTATTTAATATTGTTGTTGACAACCAATTTCTCATCTTCAATCATGATTTACGACAAAAATTTAAATTTTCTTGGCATTTGAGAAGAAAGTCATTGCGTTAGAAAACATTTCTTTCTGTAAAAGCATGTGAAACCGTTATGCCTATTTTTATCTAAGGCATTTTACGTATTCATGAATAGTTCAGTTATTCAATAAATTCAATCTTTCCTTCAAATGCTTCAGCATCAGTTATTTTCCTATGAATATCGGTTTTCGAAGTGCTTTGCACCGTGTTTTGTTTTTTCCATGAACTCTTGCATTTAATATTGTTGTTAGCAACCCATGTCTCGTCTCCATTCAAAAATTGAACTTTTCTTGACCTTGAGAAGAATATAAGTTATATCAATATGGCTAATATCAAATACTAAGAAATGCAGTAATTGCAATGGTAACCATACAGCAAACTATAGAGGCTGTCCTGTATATAAGGAATTAAAAAACAGGTCTAATCAGAGTCAGGCGACTCACGCCCAAGTGGCTACAAAATTTCAAAGTGATGTTATACAAAACAACGCAATTATTCCAAAAATTTCTCATATGTCGTACGCCAATGTATTAAAACAAACTGAGCAACATGCAAAAGAACCAATTGCCCAGCCCAATGGAACCGTTAAATCTATGATTTGCAATTTAATCCAATGCATGACACAACTTATGTCTAATATGCAAACTATGATTCAAGAACTGATTAAAGCGCAAAATCAAATGTTACAAGCTCTATTAAATAAAAAATGAGTGCCCTTAAGATCTGCTTCTGGAATGCAAACGGTATTAATAACCACAAAATTGAACTAAAGCATTTCTTAGATAGTAAAAATGTTGATGTAATGCTTCTAGCTGAAACACACCTTACAACCAAGTACAACTTCAATATACCAGGATACACATTCTATAGCACAAACCACCCTGACGGCAAAGCACATGGTGGTACAGGCATTCTCATTAGAAGCATAATTAAACATTATTCTTCTGAAGAATATTCAAAAAACTACTTACAAGCTACTTCAATATGTCTGCAATGCCTTAACAAAAATATAACACTATCAGCTGTGTACTGTCCACCACGATTTTCAATAACCGAAGAGGTCTTTAAAGAATTCTTTCACAAGCTA
The DNA here is from genome assembly GCA_963854835.1 of Megamerina dolium. Lineage (NCBI taxonomy): Eukaryota > Metazoa > Arthropoda > Insecta > Diptera > Megamerinidae > Megamerina > Megamerina dolium. The sequence continues at coordinate 24,969,590 of OY978527.1, forward strand.
GGAAAGAGATTCTTGGCGGCTGGTGATTATAACTCCAAACATACGTATTGGGGCTCTCGTTTAATAAATCCTAAAGGAAGGCAACTGTATAACACTATCCTCAGATCACTCTCCTGTATTATTTTATCTAAATGAACGCCCTCCATTGTCAAAACTACCATTTAGGCTGACATCCCCAAAAACAGATTGTCTGAAATACAAAAAGTATATAAGTAGTCATATCAACACCAGTCCTGTAATCCAGTCTGAGATCGACATCGATGATAATCTAAACATCATCAATACCATGCTCACTACTGCTGCAATAGTTTCAACCCCACGTGATTACCAAAAACAAAAGAATGTTCGTATAGCCACCAACACCCAAATTGAAAAACTCGTTAATGAAAAGCGCCGGTGTAGAAGAGAATGGCAGACATGCCGGTCACCTGCATCAAAACAAAGACTTAAGTGTGCTGAAAGAGCTCTGAAAGAAGCATTAAAACAGGATGAGGAATTTGAACAGCTAAAGTATATCGAAAAGCTTTCTCCTATGACTACCAAAACAAATTCGCTTTTGAACTCTTACAAAAAGCTGAAAACGCCACTTGATGCAGAATTTCCAATCAGAAATCAACGAGATTATTAAGTACCAGCTTAATCCAAAGAAAGCTCCTGGTTTCGATGGCATCACACCAAAAATCCTAATTGAAATTCCAACGGCAGCTGTACTATTTTTAGTGGTTTTGTTTAATGCAATGCTAAAACTGGGCTACTTTCTAACCAATGGAAAAAAACACAAGTAACAATGATCCTAAAGCCAGGAAAAGAGAAAACATTGTCGTCATCCTACAGACCCATAAGCTTGCTACCATGTCTCTCAAAATTATTTGAAAAACTGCTGTTAGCCAAACTCAGACCTCATCTTGAAGAACGTGACATAATTCCTCAGCACCAATTTGGATTTGGCGAAAAACATGGGACGATCGAGCAGGTCAACAGAATTACCAATGAGATATGCAAAGCATTTGAATACAAAGAGTATTGTTCAGATATATTCCTCGATGTTGCTCAGGCATGAAGGGCTAAAGTATAAAAGAAGAAAACTTCTACCAGAAAGCTCTCACCAAATACTAGAATCATACCTAGATAACCGTCGTTTTGTTGTAAAATATAAAAACTTTTCCACAGAAGAATTCAATATCAAAGCCGGAGTTCCACAGGGTAGCGTTCTTGGCCCCATTCTATATGTATTATATACTTCCGATCTACCAACAGATGCACGGTTGTTGACATCTACATTTGCTGACGATACTGCTATTCTAAGCCGTAATCAAAACCCAATTAAGGCATCCACAGATTTAGGGGAGCATTTAGTACTTGTTGAAAAATGGTTATCTAACTGGCGCATAAAAGTTAATGAGTCCAAATGAAAACATATAACGTTCACACTTAATTAAACGCTTTATTAAATAATATTAAACGCTTTATTAAATATTGATTACGATATATATACACGTAGAATTCACTCTTTATTAAATAAATGATTAGCTATACAATTGAGAATGCGCGGAAAAGCACGATCGTTTCGAATTCTAGGACCGAAAGAATAGAAGATGATAACATCGGTCGATCATAACGCGAACCGCGAAAACCCAACATAAAAGGTGAATTTATGTGGAGAGTTGGGTTGCCATATGGTAAGTATGAAAGGTAAGGTAAGTATAACTTGTTTTAGGGGGACGTAAGTATACTTAATTCATTATATAAATTCTATTTCATTATTTATTTTCTTCTTTCAGGGACTGACCATATGGCTTGTCTAAAGGGATTTAGACATCGCGGCCCGCATGCACTCGTGCATTAATTGAGTGCATCTCGTAGACGAGACAGTGAGCCGATCGCGTCCTCGATCGCTCGAGCTGTCCTCCGACGAACATTGGGAGTCGGTCGTTGTCTAGGCTGGGAGCTTCTCGGGGAGGAAGCTACATGTCGTTGCTCGACGAATTGGGAATCTGAATTAGCTTAAGGGCTTGAGCCAAAGTCTGATAGCGAAAAAAAAAAGAGATTTTTTTTTGGATATTATGATTTTACGCGAGCGGCAAAATACATAATTTTACTATGGGCCGCTTGAGAACGGCCGATTTGGTCCGAATATCTGCGACACGGATGTGGCCGTCAGATCCTCGATACAAATGAGTGACGAGTCCGAGACTCCATTCGTTGGGGGGCAGCAGCTCATCCTTGATGACCACCAGTTGACCTACTTCCAGCTCCTTTTGAGGGTGTTGCCATTTGTAGCGTTTGTGCAGATCTTGTAGGTACTCAGTTTTCCATCTGCGGCTAAACTGGTGGTGAAGCGCCTTGAGTTTTTCCCATCGGTTTATCAGGGATATATCTTCCGAGTTGGGTTCGGGCAAGGCCGTTAGTGGAGCACCTCGCAGGAAGTGACCTGGAGTTAGCGCTATCAGCTCGTTGGGATCTTGAGAGAGGGGAGACAATGGTCTAGAGTTGAGCACGGCTTCGATTCTACAGAGCAGAGTTGAGAACTCTTCGAAGCGGAATTTGTGATTGCCGGCAGTCTTTTTGAGATGAGCCTTAAAGCTTTTGACTGCCGACTCCCAGAGACCGTCCATGTGAGGCGCACTGGGAGGAATAAAAACCCAGTCAATACCTTGCGGAGAGTATTGGGCCAGAATATCTTTGGACACCTCCTTAGAGAATTTGAGGAATTCTTTACTCATGGCCCTTTGAGCTCCAACGAAAGTTGTACCATTATCCGACATGATTTTGCGGGGAAGGCCTCTTCTGCCAACGAATCTGGCGAATGCGGCGCGGAATGCCTCTGTAGAGAGATCAGAGCACAATTCCAAATGAATGGCCTTTGTGGAAAAGCATACAAATACAGCCACATACCCTTTGAGAAAGGCAGCAGTTCGAAACGTAGATGCTTTAATTTGGAATGGGCCTGCAAAATCAACACCTGTGGTCGCGAAAGGTACCGACAAAGTACACCGTTCAGGCGGAAGAGCTGCCATAATCTGTGATCGAACCTTTTGTTTGTGGATGGTACAAACTTTGCATAGAAATATGCATTTCCTTATTTGGGGCTTAAGACGAGGAATATAGAATTCTTGTCGAGCCATTCGGAACATGAGCCTTTGTTCTGCGTGTAGGAGCAGAGTATGGAGAAAATCGAGGTACAAAACGCAAAATCGAATTTTTCAGGAAGAATTCTGGGGTGGCGCTTACTATAACTAAGACCAAAATGAGCTAATCGACCATTTACTCTCATGAGATTTTCCTTGTCGAGGAAAGGATTTAAAGTCAGCAAAGAGCTTTTATTGCTGACTGCGGTTGAGCTGAGAAGAGCCTTCAGCTCTTTGGGAAAATATTGCCATTGGGCTAACGAGATTAGCCGGCTTTTTGCGAAACGAATTTCGTCCTGCGAGAGTGAGGAATTCGAAATTGGAGAAGATTTTCGCAATTTAGAGAGTCCGTTATGGACAAAACGGAAAACGAAAGAAATCACACGTAGTGCCCTTGAAAATGATGAGAACCGATCGATAATGTCGGTATGGTCATCTAACGTGAGAAGAACCTCTACTTTCCTTTGCTCGGGGTGCAAAGTACTGGAAAGTGTTGGTTTTGGCCAGGCTTCTTCGGGGTGATGAAGCCATGCAGGGCCATTCCACCAAAGAGTATTGGACACATGATCTTGAGGCTTGCATCCGAGTGTACCCAAATCAGCTGGATTTTCGCTGCTGATGACATGGCGCCAGATAGCATTTCCAACGTTTTGGAGTATCTGGGCTGTACGATTAGCGACGTACGTTTTCCATGTGTGAGGTGGTTTTTCCAGCCATGCGAGAACGATTTGAGAATCGGACCAGAAAAATACGTCTAAGAATTCGATATCTAAAGTTTCTTTAACGGACTTGGCTAGGTGCGAAAGTAAAACGGCGCCACACAATTCCAAACGCGGTAAGCTGACCCTCTGCAGAGGTGCAACTTTTCCTTTAGCCACCAGTAAATGACAGGATATTTGATTATTCATGTACATTAATCGTATGTACAGGGCTGCACAATACGCTTTCTCTAAAGCGTCACAAAATCCATGAAGCTGGATTCGCTTCTTGGGAGAGAATTGTACCCATCGAGGGATTTCGATGAGACCAATGGAAGAAATATTCTCCAGAAATACATTCCATTTGATGAGCGATCTGGGTTTCACGCATTCATCCCAGTCGGTGCCTTCTAACCAGAGCTCTTGGAGAAGCAGCTTGACTTGAGTCATGATGGGCGAGAGCCATCCTGCCGGGTCAAAAAGTTTCGCAACGGCAGATAAAATTTGACGCTTGGTAGCAGCGGATGTTGTTTCGATGGGCGATACTGAGTACGAGAATGTGTCAGTCAATGCATTCCATCGTATTCCAACGGTTTTTGTGGCACTGGCACTTTCAAATTTTAGAAAATCAGAATCGAGAAGTTCTGATTTTGGGATATTTTCTAAAATTTTAGGATGATTTGCAGTAATCTTTCGTAATGGAAATCCTGCGGAGTTGAGGACTTGTATCACTTGAGATAAAGATTCTACTGCATCTGGAATTGTATGTGAACCAGATAATACGTCATCCACATAGGTTTCTTTGAAGATTATTTTTTCCACGAGATGGAAATTCTTCTTGGAATCCTTAGCCAATTGTTGCAGTGTTCTAATGGCTAAATATGGAGCGCAAGTTACACCAAATGTGACTGTCTTCAACCGGAAGTCCTGAATTGGAGAATTTGGTGACCTGCGAAAGAGAATTCGCTGGAAATCCTGGTCGTCATGGTGGACAAGAATTTGTCGGTACATCTTTTGTACATCACCATTGAAAACGAATTGATATAGTCGCCACCTCAGAATGAGAACCATGAGATTTGGTTGTAATGTGGGACCTATATCTAATACGTCGTTAAGAGATTGGCCTGAGCCGCTGCTTCTTGAGGCACGTCTCAGGCCACGGACTTTGGTGGTTTTCTTTTCTGGCCTCACCACTGCATGATGTGGCAGGCAGGCCTACGAGATGTGGTCCTCTGAAAGTAGTCTTCACAGGCTATATCTTCTTCCGATACTTGAGCTGGCTGATTGACTTCTTCCTGTTCCCAAAACTTCCTTAGTTGAGAACTAAGAAATTCATTGGAAACTTCCTCTACCTGTGTCGAGAATGTTGACACTTTTTGAGAGATAGGGCCACTAATTATCCAGCCAAATATCGTATTCTGTGCGAGAAGGCTTCCACAGATATTATGGCGGATTCCGGTTAGGAGGATTTGAGGAATCAAATCACTACCTATGACCATGTCAATTTGCGCCTGCACGAAGCAATTCGGGTCAGCCAAATCTAACATTTCGAATTGCAGCCAATCGAGCTTAGAAATTTTAAATGTGGGTAGAAATTTGGTCAATTGTGAGAGTACAATTGCCCGTGTCTGTAACTTTTTATTAGCCTTTGGGGCGACTAACGTAACGGTACAAGTCTGGTTAGAGTTTTGGATGGTTTTGCCACCCATTCCAGAAATTTCGACGTGAATTGCTTGCGAAGGAAGCCGCAGCCGATGTTGTACCTTGGTAGAGATGAATGTTCGTTGAGAACCTTGGTCGATGAGTGCTCGAACCTTGTGAAGTTCTCCAAGATGCTCTATAGAGACAAGAGCTGTGGGTAAAAGAGTTCTTTCTTCATTTGAGGTGAACAATGCTTGCACCTTTGAAGAAGATTTTGAGCATGATGAGCATGGTTGCTCATCTTCGGATGATCGGTCCTGAGATCTCCGGCTTCTCGAGTTTCTTGAGGGGGTTATCGTCTGCTGCGTGCTCTTTTTCTTTTTGTGCGGCTGAAGCGTGGAGGTTTGCGCCAAAACCTTGGTGTTCCTACTGGCAATATTGTCTGCTGGTATGTGAAGCATCGTGTGATGCCTTCGCTGACATTGCAAACAGAAGTGTTTGCTCTTGCAGTCCCGTTTATGGTGAGTAAAGGCCAGGCAGTTCTCCCAGAGATTGTGTTCTCGAACTAGCCTCACTCTATCACGAACAACTAACTTTTTAAACCGCTCACAGGATTTAAGCGAATGTGCGGCTTCGCAGATTGGACAAGAGAATGTCCGATTGCTTTCTGCAAAAAAGTTTTGGGTTTTGTTCTGGGATCTGTTTTGTGGAAATCCTGATTTATTTGGCTTGACGCTGTTGAGCCTCTCCACGACTTCGTACCTTAGAGTCAGGAATTCGTCCATTTGCGCCTTTAGCGCATTCCATGCCAATTCGAAATTTTCGTTGTTGAGCGCGTACTGCTTCACAATAGCTCCAGCTTTTCCTGCAGTTTTGTATCGGAGATGATACAGTTTTTGGGCAGAAGAGAGTTTAGGGTGGTTTATGTAAACCGCCGTAAACATGTCGCGGAAGGACGTCCATTCTTCATACTCGCCGGAAAATGTTTCGGTATCACAAGTAGGAACAGTCAGGCAAATCGCGGAATTATTTGCCTGCTCTGTTGCAGAAATAGAGGTAATTTCTGATTGTGATGGAAGTTCCAATCTAGAAGCTGATTGAACTTCTAAGAGAACCGAAATCTGTGCTTTTATGGTGTGCGCGCGCTCTTGGCAGAGTTCCATTTTATTTCTCGCTGCCATTTTGAAATTACTGGGCAGCTCGTCCTCATCCGTTAAACCTACTCTTCTAAACGTGGATTTAACTTGATCATAATAGCAGCTCAAGTCCTCGAGCTTAGCCTTCAGGAGAGAAGGTGTTAAGTCTTCAACTGGAATTGTTGAAAACTTCGTGCAGAAATGCACCAGGTTGTCCGCCTCGAAAATGAACTCATTCATGGAGGGGTCATAAGCTCTTTTTCTAGGGGTTTTTTTTTGTTTCGGATGGAACTTTTGGCATTTTTTCCACTGCGCCTTTTGGAATAGCGCCAGCTGACTCTGCCCTACGACCTTCAGAGGCTACTTCCTGCTTTTCTGGTGATTTCGTCACTGACATATTTGACCGAATTTATCAAAATTTGTGAAATGAAGAGAGTTTCAAAAAAATGCACCAAAATGCACTGAACGATTATGCGACGATATCGATATAGAGAAATGTATCGATCGATCGATAAGAGAAATGTTATCGATATAATGTGTAAATTAGAAAAATATATATATGAGAATATATATAAAGAAGAAATATGTATATACGTATATATGAGAATATATAAAACGGTGTATATAATATATGAGATTTATATTAAAGAACTATGTATATATATATATATATATATATATATATATATATATATATATATATATATATATATATATATATATATATGTGTGTGTGAATATATATACCAAAACGAAATATATGTGAAAATATGTGTATATATGTATATATGGGAATATATAATAAAAGGAGAAATATGTATATATTTAAGGGGAATATATATATATACCGAAAAAAATATATATGAGAATATATATAAAATGATATTTGTGTATATATAAGTGAATATATATACCGATGAAAATATATGGGAATATATGGAATTGTATATGTGATATGTATATGGAAATATATTAAATTATGTATATAATATATGTGGGAATATATAAGAGTTGAAATGTGTAATATATATAATTGAATATATAAGAATATATACGTATATATATATCTGTGAATATGTATATATACCAAAACGTAATATATATATGAGAATATATATAAATATAGTATAAAAACGTTCTTATCTAGTGCCTTGGTGTTGATGCTGCTGCCCCATTGGATGCGATGATGGGTTTTTCTTTGTTCAAAGGAATTAATTTTATAAAATCATCATAAAATCATAATTTTTTTTTTTTTTTTGTTTGAACCACTCCGATTTATTAGCACATATATAGTTTTAGTTATTTCCACGTTTTAATAATTTCGATTGGTTTAAATTTTTAAAGAATTTTTGGGAGCACTCTAATGTAACATTTATTTTCTTATGTATTACCTTTGCATTGTTTTTATTTTTATTTTGTTTTTTAACTTTGTATGTACACACAACCATATGCTGCTTTACCGTATACAATTTATGTATTCACTGAACTCTAATTATCCACGTTTATGATGCTTAGTTAATATTTCTAAGCATTTACATTTTTTGACTATATTGTTGTTTATTTACTACATTTTTTTGCACTGTTCACTGCATGTACATACTTTTGCACATATTCACGTCTAAGATAACTTATGTGCAAGCATATTAATATAGCTATAATATAATATAGGTTACTATGCCGTAATAATGATATTGATGACGATTATATAACTTTTGGTCATAACATTGATAATATTAGTAGGAAAATATGATGATGACGTTTTTGGCTAATACTTTTTTTCCGTTTTGTTATATTATTTGCAACAAGACAATTGTTTTCATTTTTTTTTTTGATTTTCTTTATCTTATTTATTGTTTATTTTATTTAATTTATCATGTCCACTATACATAAACGTGAATTTCAATATTATTTATTTATTATGGGTTTTGATATAGAGTATTGTTAGAGGATTTTAGCACTGATGTTTCACACTACACTTTGTTTTGTTTCTCTATGCACATATATTTTATATAAGGGCCGGTTCTCTTTCTTTTTAGTTCGAAGGACCAATAATTAAACGCTTTATTAAATAATATTAAACGCTTTATTAAATATTGATTACGAAATATATACACGTAGAATTCACTCTTTATTAAATAAATGATTAGCTATACAATTGAGAATGCGCGGAAAAGCACGATCGTTTCGAATTCTAGGACCGTAAGAATAGAAGATGATAACATCGGTCGATCATAACGCGAACCGCGAAAACCCAACATTAAAGGTGAATTTATGTGGAGAGTTGGGTTGCCATATGGTAAGTATGAAAGGTAAGGTAAGTATAACTTGTTTTAGGGGGACGTAAGTATACTTAATTCATTATATAAATTCTATTTCATTATTTATTTTCTTCTTTCAGGGACTGACCATATGGCTTGTCTAAAGGGATTTAGACAACACTTAACAAAAGCACATGCCCGACAGTTACACTAAATAATATCGCCATAACTCATACAAATGAAGTCACCTACCTAGGGATACACTTAGATAGACGGCTTACATGGCTCAAGCACATCGAAGCAAAAAGAACTCAGATGAAATTAAAAGTTCTTGTCTGCACTGGCTCATCAATTTCAGATCCCCATTAAACTTGAAATACAAGGTCCTACTGTACAACAGTATAATAAATCCAATTTGGAGTTACGGAATTCAATTATGGGGGAACACTAGTAATAGCAATATTGAAATCATACAGAGATCTCAGTCTAAAATGTTAAGGATGATAACTGGTACACCATGGTATATTAGAAATGAATGTATACACAATGACTTAAATATCCCAATAGTAGAAATTGAAGTTAAAAATACTAGACAAAAATATACTAGAAGATTACAAAGACATCCAAACACACTAGCAAGAACCTTGCTCAATACCTGCTATACTTCGCGCCTTCGGAGAAAGGACCTGCCAGCCTTCCAATAAAAAGAAGAGCATCGTACAAAAAACATTGCTCTAGATAATAACGAGCTACTGTTGTTGAATTAGATTAAGATTTTAAAACTTATTGTTTGATTCTTTAGGAATAGATTCAATAAATAGAGAAAATGTATAATAAAAAAAAAATAAAAAATATGGCGGATTAAATTTTCTTCTGTAAGAACATGTGAACCCGTGGACGACAGAATACTAAGGTTGCGACCATCTTTTACCGCTAATCGGTTCTCATTGAATTTGACAGAATGTAAAACCAGAGTAGTTCTAAGAGTTTCATTATTCATTCATTATTCCGCATTACTTACATTTTTCTTTTCAGTTTGTACGCCATTTAGTCATTTTCTCTTTCAGCTGCATTACTATGGAATTCACTGGAATATAAATCTCGCTTCACGCTAAGGCCAGATACATGTCCCTCACTTAAAATTAATGGCCAATCAGTTCCACAATGTTCCTCAACAAAGTACTTGGGTATTCACCTCGACAGAAGGCTGACCTGGAAAAATCACATAGAGGCAAAGAAAACTCAGATCAAGCTTAAAATTAATCAGTTATGGTGGCTGATACACAAAAGATCAAAGTTGAATCTCGAATACAAAGTGCTATTATATAAAGCAATCCTGAAGCCAATCTGGACTTATGGTATTCAGTTTTGGGGCAAAGCATCTTCCTCAAATATCGAAAAATTGCAGCGAATACAATCCAAGTGTCTGCGAATTATTGTAAACGCGCCTTGGTATATGAGGAACGTTAACATCCATCGAGATTTAAATGTACCCATAATTTCTGAGGAAGTTGCAATGTCTTGCAGAAGCTACATTCAAAAATTACACAGTCATCCGAATCCCCTTGCTAGGCAATTGTTGCTGAGCACGGGGCATCGTCGATTAAAAAGAAAAGACACACTGAATATGCTGTGAAATTGCTATAACTCGTGACTCAACAAATTGTGATGGAACGTTGGGAATATCACATAATTTTGTTTAGTTTGTAAGATTTGATTACATATTGTTAGTTTCTAAGTAATTTTTAGAAAGATCCAATAAAAAGCTTGTTTAAAAAAAAAAAAAAAAAAAAAAAACTGTGAACGAACGACTGGAAACAATCCACATAAAGGCAAAATTTGTCAACATCAGCCCAATATGTACCCCCGCACCGACGGATGAGAAAGACGATGCGACCAAAGAGAGCCTCTTCCCGCACTTGTAAAGCGGCACGGCTGTCTCCAGATCAACGAACGAAAAGTAAAATCGATCACATAATGATCGACGGAATGCATGCTTCCAGTGTGATAAAGGTTAAATCGATCCGTGATGCCTACATTGACTCGTATCACTACTTTGTTGCAGTTAAGGTGAGTATACGTTTATGTACGCAAAGAACAAATGAATTCGCACTCAGGGAAAGCTTGACGTCAATAAGCTGCAATCACCAGAAACAGCAAATGGTGTTAACACTCGACTATCGGATATGCTTATATAGAACACTACTCCTCTTGATGATATATGCACACAGTGGAGACATATATCCCACTCCAAGACTACTGCTGCCAAGGAGGTAATCGGTTACTACCGGCCTCTGAGGAATGAGTGGTATGATCAGGATTGTAGTGACGCTACCGCAGAGAAAGCTGCCGCTTGCAGAAAAACCCTGTGTGTAGATGCCACTCGAGGTGTTAAGGAGCGGTACAGAGAGATGAAGAGTGCGCAGAGACGTCTTTTCAGGCGTTAGAAAAGAGAGCTATCGGATATATTTTTAAATTCAAGGTCACTATATGAGCGGTGGAAGTGAATTATAAAACGGCAACTCCTGTGGTTTTAAATAAATTTTCCACCAAATTGAAATACGACCTAGTCACTTTTTATCTCTCGGTTAATTCAACTTGGCGTTTATATTTGAGATCAAAAAACAAACAAGTGGTTCAGTACCCAAATGCTCACAACTTGACCACTTGATCAAAGCAATGAAGAAAGAGCGACCATAATTTGCTAACAGAAAAGTGCTGTGTTCCATCCTGACATTGCACGGCCGCACACATCTTTGATATCCCACAAAAAATTGTCTGAATTTGGCTGGGAAGTTTTGATGCATCCACCACCACCACCATTTGTTTCAGTCTCTGCAAAAACCGTTTGATGGACAGAAAGAACCGTCGAACATCACTTGGAAAATTTGTAGCTGATGCACCACAGAAGTTATATACCTATGAAATTATGAAACTACTCGCAAATTTTCAGAAGGTTATAAATGATAATACATATATATGTACATGATTAACATATATTTTTTCGTTTATTATTACAGTCTATGGAAAAAAACTCCTTACAGACTAAAAAACATTATTAAAATAACTTAATCAAAAATAAAATTCAACTGTTAAACGAATAAATATAATTACAAAGCCCTGAGTAAAGTATAATTGATGGAAACAAAACTATTCCTTCACCATTTAAAATCCAGAAGAGTCCTAGTAATTTACTAATTTAGAGGATATATATGCCTCGAATGTTTTACATAAAAAACCTCAGCACGATGTAGCTTACGTAGAGGTACAATGAAATTGATTATACTTATGATTATAATTACGCCCACAAACGACATCCGCTATAAAAGTGATTTCATACCCAATAACGAACATCGCGCATTTTAAGCAGGTAAAGAATCTACAAGGATTAACAAAGTACATGTTTAATAAACTTATTACGTTTCACAAAAGCAAAAAGAGGAAAAGCTTTTGGAATTACATAATTAAAATGAATCACAAAAGTAAATCGCTAGTCAAAGACAACGACCAAATCACTCACCTCATTAAGATTTTTCAGCTTTGAATTTGCTAGATGGTATGCTGAAAAATATTGTACCCGTAACTTAAAAAACATCACTTTAAAACATTTTTTTTAATTAAATAATAAATGATTGTTATTGCACCAGATGAGAACATTATTTAGATCAGACTACAAAGCGGTAGAATTATAAGAATTTTTGATTCTCAAAAATATTTTGAAATCATCCGTTGTTGTGTGAAACACCCGAAGACGCAATGAATGAATACGATCTTACTTTTCAATCACAACAATAGAGTATCTATTATAAAGATAGGACTTTAACCATCTAAGAAATTTTGAATAGAAATCAATTTTTGATAATTTCATAACGAGAGAATTATGATAGACCTTATCAAAAGCCTTCGAAAAATTGGAGTAGATCGCATCTACACTGCAACCTTGCTGAAATGAATTAATACAATAATTGAAAACAGATAAGTTAGTGTAGCTAGTAGAATGCCGAGATACAAACCCATGCTGATTGGGAGAAACTAATTCTTTAATCGCAAAGTACATTTTATCTTTGACGATGCATTCAGAAAGCTTAGATACAGACAAAAGTTTGAAAATTGGTGTATAATTTGACACATCGGGATTATTTCTTTGATTATTTTTGATTTTTTTCATTAATCTGAACTAATCATTGATTATTTCACGATTTTTTGGCAATCGCAATGATTAATTGTATATGTCAAAGCACAAATAATCATTAACAATCATTATTTCACTTAAAAAAAAATAATAATCATTATTTAACAGGTCTGTATTAATGTTTATTATTATTGTATAATTTGTTTTATTGCTTTGATTGTTTATCGTTTGAAACAATTATTTGTATGTCGATTTTAAGTATTTGTGAGCTGCACGTGTATGTATAATATGTGTACAAATAAATTCTGTCATGTGAAGTTGGTTCCATTAAAAAAATACTTTAAATCATCCATTTCGCGCGCTAATTTAAGTGTATATAGTTTAGCTATTGCTGTTTATATGACATAAGTCTTAGTGGTTTACAAGCTGTTATTCAGTGTGTATCAATTTTATAAGAGATAGAAGTCGATAAGCAACATTCACGAAATTGTATTTTATACTCTTTTCAAATGAAAAAAGTACTGCTGAAGCTGTGAAATTTCTAAATTTGTGTTGGGTGCCGTTGATTGGTTTGATTTTGGAGCGTCGACTCTGCTGTCGAAGTGCACTAATGAATTGTGTTTCTTGTTGCACGTAGTGCATGACCTAAAGACGCAGGTTTTTGCTGTATGATTGTGCCTAAAACAATTGACACATAGTTTATTTTTTTGTACCCAATTCAATCTTTCTGATGTGGATAATTGCAGAAATTTCTTGCAGAAATATAGCGGATGAGAGCTGATGCTGCAGAATTTGCATGCATTGTTGATCTTCTGCGTAGTTGCAGCTGTAGTGAAGGCTCTTTGTGTTTTTTCCTTGTGCCCGATAGCTTCCATTGATTGGAATTGAACTTCGAGGAAGGTCAAAAAGTGTTTGATGCACTGGGGCTCCTTTGGATTTGAAAGTGATCTTTCATACAAAATGTGGATGCCTCGATCCAACTTTTTGACCAATATGAGTAGCAGCATGGGATCCCAAGAAGTTGTGTCGATCCCAATATTGTTTAATGCGTGTAAGCATTCCTTTGTTGTGTCATGTAGCTGTTTAATACTTGCTGCTAATGAAGAAGCACCTAGTTGGTCTAGTAGCTGTTGTATTAATGAAGCTACTAGAATCCGATGGTTGTTGTATCTTTCTTGCAACAGGTTCCAAGCAGTAGTGTAATTTTCACCTATCGCTGAAAGATGGCTGATCTATTTTTCAGCTTCCCCTCCTACATTAGATTTGAGATACCAAATCTTTTGTATAGCAGGAAGTTGTTGCTTGTCTACTAATTGTGAGAACAAATCAAAAAATGTTCGCCACTTTAAGTAGTCTCCATTGAATTTTGGAATAGCAATCTTATACAATGGGAGATTGCTATTCTGAGCAGATCCGATGTTTTGTGGTACATTATTGGACGTCAGAGCAAAATTGTTGATGACCATCTCTTCAAGATTCTTGTATGAGATCCTTCAAAGGATCTTGAACCGATTCCCATATTGAGAAGTGCAGATCTTGAATCTGCCCCAAAGTGTTTCCTTTAGCTTGATATTACCACCAGTCGGATCTTGAATGATCAATCGTTTGAGAGATTGCATCATTACCATTTGTCTTCTAATCGAAGGACTTGTTGAAGGTAGAGGTGTTATTGTGTCGCTGTTATGTGCAACAGTTGTCCTGATTGACACAGTGGGCCTTTCAGCCGCTGGCTTATTAGAAGTTTCCAATATGACTGATTCAAATATTTCTCGGTACTTAATTGTGAGTTCCGAAATTTTTTCGTAATACCCCTCGGTGAAGTATATGTGGTCCATTGGAATGATCTCGAGACACCGTATACTGTTATCAGTGGTTTCGAATTCCGACCATGCCTTGTCTAATCTTCTGAGCCGTTCCTCATAACATTCAATGGATTTCCTGGAAGCTGAGTCCTTTTTGACGTTGCGAATGATGCTTTCTATTCGCTAGTTGTGCGCTGACATTCTGTCAAGCGGTTAAATGACGTCACATCCGAATCCTTTTTGGAAGTTGCCATTTTTGAGATGTATCGCTCAATTGTGTTAGTATTGGTAGTTGGAGGTTAAGGGTTGCTGTTACTCTTATTTCTGGATATCCGGTAGATGTGTGTCACCTATTGGATTGTAGTAAAAATGTGCCTTGGGGCTTCTGTTGAATTTGACCTTGATGTCGTCTGCTGGTTACCGGTCAATGAATGTGTTGAATGCCTGTTGGTGCTAGCCTTGTGCTAGACTTGTGATAATTAGCTTTTAATTAGCTTTTGTTGATGCCTCTTGGTACTAGCCTTGTGCTAGATCCGATTCCAGACTGTGATAATTAGCTTTTAGTTAGCTTTTGTTGCAGGATTCTTATGATCTTGTTTTCTAGTTGTTTTAATCACATCGGGGTCACCAAAATGTTACGTCTAGCGATGCAAAAACAAGCGATTCGCCTGGAATGCTCTAGACTTCGTAACTATGCCAAAAAGTAAACATAGGCACTTGAACCTGGATTACTTATGGCAACAAAAAAAAGGAGAATGCAAACACAGGCACTTGAACCTGAATTGCGTGTGTGATTAAAAACAACTAGACGAAGTAATTATTCGTGATCAATTGAATATCGGCCTGTAGTCGATTTCTCTATTTATTACAAAATATTGCCTATACAAAATTAAAAAATTACAATTAATGCAAATATGTGTTAATAGGCATTTTTACATAATTTGCCTTGAATATTGCATATACATATAATTTATTTAAAATATAACAAAATACAATTAATGCCTTGACAGCATATTTATGCAAAGCATATTGACCATTATACGTAACAACAGGAAACACTGTTGTTTTTTAGTTCATTAGTGGTCATATAATGATGACACTGCATTTATGATTTTATAAACTGTATATGGAGTTTACTCGCGGTCATATGCTGTCAAGGTTACAAATATGCAATACAATATAATGATTGTGCAATATGATGAACTTTTTATATACACATATATTTCATAATTTCTTACAGACTAAATACATACTACATATATATGTTTAAGAATTAAACAGTGAAAATTATGTGAATCTTAATACAGTACAGAAATGGTTTGCTAGATTTCGTGACAATTTTTGCCTTTAGTGCGTGATAAACGGGGAGCGAGCGGGAATGCCGGTAGGCTTGCTGCGATTTGCTACACTTGGTGTACCATCAAATCCAAGTTGGCGCAAATTTTATCTGACGTAGATATTCCGCCCCCTTGCAGAAATACTGCAAAACAGACGGAACCCCCTCGCAAGACGAATAGATTACAAAGAGAGAAAGAAAAAAAAAACGGTATTACATTAAAAAAAAGAGAACAATTCAAAATATACTTACAACTAGAAAAAATAATTCGATACTTAAAGCTGCAATTCAAAAAAATTTATAGTTATGGAAATCGATTTAAATCTTAAAATTACAATTTAGAGAAACTTATAACTAGGGAAATTAATTCAGGGTTTTTTTAAAATACAATTCATAAAAATCTTATAATTAGAGAAAATTACACTAAAATTACTGGGTAGCGAATTCATGACTTATATATATATATATATATATATATATATATATATATATATATATATATATATATATATATATATATATATATATATATATATATATATATATATATATATATATATATATATGTATATATATATATGTGGCACTTAAAGCCCCAAAGGGCTCATTGGCCGAGCTTCTCTTCCATTACTGTTGTGCGTCTTAAATTTGGACAGTATTAGAAGGGACCTACTTATTTTAGCCGGTTCCGAACGGCAGAACACTTGTGACATCACTTTTTCTGAGCTTTGTCACAAAGTTCTTTAAGAAACTTTTTCATGGCAAGTTGTTACTGTCGGAAGAATTGTCAATTGCTTGCCGACAGGTGGGTACCATTCGAAAGAAAAATCTTATCGATATTAAATTTGTTACGCATCAGCCGGGGATTGAACCACGACCTACAGATCAGAAGGCGAACACACTAACCACTGAGCTACGGCACCCATTCATGACTTAGCCATAGAAAATATTTGAAATATAGAATATATAAAAAAAAGTATGGTAATTTAAAAATATATGATTGTAGCCAGAAATACTACATCCTTTCAAAGAACAAAGAACATCGGCATCGCTGAAAAAATTGGGAGCATAGTTGGAGCAATCTGCTGCATCTGCACGAAACTTTGAGGTGCTACCGCTGCTGAACAGCCGGTAGAGGCTGTGACGCATGATAACAAGAGCATGTCCGCGGCGGATTAACAGTAGGAGGATTAGGAGAAAGCTGTTTTTTTGATGAATGTTGTTGTGGACAATTCGCTTTCTTTTCCCCTCGTCCATGTAGCAGCGTATGATGTTTTTTCGAGCAACGCTGACACCGTACCGAACTCGTGCACTAGCTGACCACGTGAGTATGTTCCAGGCAGTTGAAACAATATCTATGTCGTATGATGATATCATACCTTCTCGCTATCGGCATTGCTGCGAATCTGGGGCACGAGCGTAAACGATGGTCCTTGAGGCACACATCGCATCCGTGACGTTGCTTCCGCCGTGTGACATGGTTGCGTGATTCCAGAGGTGGATGTATAGAACTCCAACGGCCCGAAGTTCTTGTTCGTGAAGACATGTCAACTGGAACAGTAACAAAAAAAAAATAATAATAAAAAGATAGTGACCCACATTAATACGAGTTAACTAGGGAGTCGGTAGGGAAAGCGCTACTAGCTTTACTATAGGCCTAGTTAGTATGCCCTTACCAGTACGGACATCGGCCACTCTTTTTTTTCGTTCGAAATCCCACGGCCCAATTACTCGCCCAACCGACCGAAGGGCACGTCCGTATAACGTACGAACCGGTGACCGATCAGTAACAGCTGTTCTGAGCACATGAAGAAGTAGTATCAAGTGACTACAAGTGAAATTAAAAATACAGCTACGGACCTAATTAATCCAACAGCTGTTTTTAAAACAACGTAATTACTAAAACAACATTACAAATCATAATTAGTTTAAAGACGAGAGAATTGATGATTTTATGGCATGCAAAGGAATGTGGTAATCAATAAATGAATAATTGTTATTGTAGTCTTTACACATGCTTCTCACAGGGCTAAATAATCCAAAGTTACTTTTACACATTGACAACTTTATTGCATTATAATTTCTCGATGGATGGATTGGCAAAAATAAATCTAGCTCAAAAAGCAAAAACGGAGATTCGCTGGCCATCAAGCGAAAACTGATGTACTAAATGTGAAAAAGTCATGCATTTGCATTTATCTAAATTTAATACCATTAGGTTAGCTGAACACCATTCAGAAAGAGAGTCTATATCTGATTGCAAACATGTTTGAGAACCCGATGAATAATGTGTCATGAAAAGCTTGACATTTGCAAACATTAAAATAGTTGAGTACATAATAGATGATGGAAGATCATTTATGAAGAGTAAGAAGAGTACTGGCTTCTCTAGGGACGCTTTTGGAAATTTCACTTTTGTATAGCGCTTTTTGTGAGCAGTTGGTTAAATAGGATATAATCCAGTTTACAAATATGTTAGAAAGGCCAATTAAATCAACTTTTTTTTACAAAAAGTCGTTGTTAACTTTATCGAAAGCCTTGCAAAAATCAGTGTAAATTACATCAGCTTGGAGACCACGAGCAAAGCCTTTAATTACACTGGTAGAAAATTCAAGCAAATTAGTCACAGTGGATTTGCCTTTCGAAAAATCATACTGATTTAAAGATACGGCAGACTTCATATTAAAAACAAGTTGCATGGTTAAGATTGCTTCAGTTAATTTAGGTATAACACTTAGCTTTGCTATACCTCGATAATTTGAAATATCGGACTTCCATCCGCTCTTGAAAAGCGGAATAATAAATGAATCCTTCCAACTAATGGGGAAATGCCCAAGCCGGAGTGAAGCATCAAAATGTTAGTTAACTGCAAGAAAAGTAAATTTGCGCATGATTTCAAAATGCAGTTTGGAATCCTGTCGGGTCTAGGTAAATACGACAGTTTCAAAGTTTTAAGATGTTGCAAAACTTCTTCGGGAGTTATAGAAGTCATGCAATTTGAATTTATTTGTTTGATTGGAAAAGGGTAGGACGAACTGAAATCTTATGTTGCTGTTGAATAAGTAGAACTAAAAAAGTCTGCGAAAAGGTCAAAAATATTCTGATCGTCAGTAGATATACATAATCCTTCCATTTCATTGACGAAGGGAAAATAGAACTTTTACGTTTTACATTAACAAAGTCGTAAAACGCTTTCGAGTTTGTCTAGAAATCCATTTTGAGTTTGCTAATGTATTTCTTATAGCATTTTGAATTTAGTGATAAGAATTTACTTATCAAAAGATAATATTTAAGATAATTGACTGAGCTACCAGATCTTTTGAATGATTTGAAGGTACGATTTCTCTGATTTTTTAAACTTTGTAATTCCCTACTAGACCAAGCAGAACCTCCTAAATTACAAGGGTGGTTGAGTTTGGGAATACATTTTTCGAAACAGTTATAAAGGATGTTATTAAAATCTGAGACCAACTCATCCAAATTTGAGTTGGACGCTGGCCAGTTTACTGCGGAAAGCATTTTACATAATTTAACATAGTTGGTCTTTTTAAAGCAGAACTGTTCAAGTTGCGAAGCCATATTGTAACGTACAGGGCAAACGTATTCTAAAGACACGCAGATAGTAGGATGATGCCTGTCTTCAGGGATAGCAAATGGATCACAAAAAGATAGAGATAAATTAAGAGCATCATCTGCATATACTACATCCAAAATTTTGTTATTTTTGTTATTAAAAGAATTTCCTTGTTTTAAGCCAAGCGCAGAGAATGAATCCAGTTTTAAGTTTTCACGAGTAGTGCGTGGAATTAATTGTTTATTTTCATCTAAATTCCAACAAACATGTGGCAGGTTGAAATCACCGAAAGTTAACAAAGAATGATTTAGATTAAGCATACTAAAAACATTCACAACAAGAGAAGCATGTTTAAGATATACACTGATATCCAAGTTTGGAGGAATGTAAGAGCATGTAATGTAATGTACAAACATTAGCTCCCAACCGAACCGAGCACATACAAATTCAAAATCTTGAATTTTCGGAAACGAAATTAAATCAGACGGAAATGAAGTCTTTATCGCTATAAGGACGTTTACATTCATTCGGAGGTAACTGCTCGTTGCGTATGACTACTAAGTCTCCTACGCAAATATCCTTTTCCGGATACTTCCACTTGGTGCGTTTATGCATTTCTTTGAAGTACTCTTCATTTCACCGTAGGCAGAATGAATGGTATATCACTTTAAGCCGTTGCAGATATCAGCTTCAGCGGGGGCCAATAACTGCGATCCTATCAAAAAGTGACCAGGTGTAAGCGGAGATAAGTCTGACGGGTTGTCGGACATGGAGCTTGAAGACGTTGAGTTAAGGCATGCCTCAATGTATGAGAGTAGCATGCTGAATTCCTCCAGGGTGTATTTCTGATTCGGGGGAAGCTTCTTTAGATGGGCTTTAAAACTTTTCACGCCCAATGAATGAATGAATCGCCATTCGAAATTTTGATGTCTTTGAGACGCCTCTACGCTATCACGTACATGAATTTGTCATGCTCAGGTCGTAGAGCACGAGATGCACAAACAAAAAACCTCCCGTTATCAGAGTAAATGATTGCTGGACATCCACAACGAGAGAAAAATTATGAAAATGCTGCGAGAAATGTGGGCGTGGTCATATCACTTCTGGCCTCTAAGTGTATCGCCTTCATTGCAATGCATACAAATACGCAAGCATACCCTTTAGTCATGCGACATGCTCGACCGATAAATGCCCTAGCGTCAAAATGGCTGGCAAAATCCACACCGGTTGTAGAAAAAAAGTCTCGAAAGCGTTGCGCATTTCGGAGAAAGCGCAGCCATTATTTGTGTATACTTCTTCCGTTTTTCAAGACCGCAGGTTTTGCATTTGTGAATGGTAGTCCTCACTAAGTTCTTCAGCTTAGGGACCCAAAATTCGATGCGAACTAAACGTAGAAGCAGATGAATACCACCATGCATAGAGATATGGTGTAGAAAATCAAGTAGTAATTGAGTGAATCTGCCGGAATATGGGAGAAGGATAGGAAATCCACTTTTACGGGAAATAGGAACTTTCTGATGATGATATGCTAAACGACGTAAAGTGAGTATCACTTCGTCTAACTATCTGATAATTTCGCAATGCACCAGAGAGAGATGAAAAACGGTTCAAGATATCATCTAATTTTTCAAGTCTTCCAAGATGAGACTTTATAACTCTGTTTTCGGGAATGCCAATCAACTCATTATTCAAAGTTGTAGTTGCCCAACTAGATCGTGACATTCTTAACCACGCTGTACTCTGTACCTATAGCACATGGCAGACCAACTCCGTAACTGTAGTTCCGCGTGTAGCCAAATAAGCCGGGTTGTCGGAAGAACTCTCGTGTGACCAAATTGAGTTTCCAATCTTTTCTAGTGTGGTCGAAATTTGATTTGCCACAAATTTGATATGGGGGTTTTTGTAGTCATGATAGATCGTATACGTTTGGATTCGAAGTTCCGGTATTAAGAAACCTAGCATGTTAGCCAGTAAATCCGTTCCGCATAGATCTAAAAGAGGAAGAGATAAGGTTTTAACGAGGACGACAAGCGTTTTGGCCGCTAGCAGATGGGTATAAATTTCACAAGTGGGAGTCTCAATACGCATATACACTGCGGCTGCGTAAGCTTTCTCAGAAGCATCGCAAACCCCGTGAAATTGCTCTGTGCAGTCGGGTGAGAATTTGACAAAACGTGATATGCGTATGTTAGTCAGATTCGGGTAATCTGACAAAAATTTCTGCCATATATGAAGTGTGAGTGGCTTAATCGCTTTATCCCATTCTGAATTGTCTAGCCTCAATTGTTCCATCAACATCTTCGCAACAACAATTTTCTGTGCCAACCATCCAGCAAGATCGAATAGTTTGGCGATCATTGAGAGAACCCCTCGTTTAGTAAACGAAGCTTTGTTCGTTTACTAAACAGGGGCCTGGGGAAAAGAAGAAGCAATCGGAACCCGCATTCCATCTTAACCCTAAGGTTTTCGCAGTACTCGTGTCAGAGATATTCAGGAACTCGGAATCCAAAAGTTGATTTGAAAGGAGGTCACAAGAACATATTGGTGGTTCGCGGTCCATTTCTCAACGAGAATCCTGTTGTGTTTAACACAGAGGTCAGTTCATTCCGTGACGTGATTGTGTCTTTCAACGTATGACCTCCAGCAAGTGCATCATCTATGTACATTGATGTCTTCAAAATATCCGAAGCAATAAGATTAGCTACTTCATTCTCTTGCGCAAGTTGTAAGAGAGTCCTTGTGGCGAGATACGGAGTACAGTTTACTCCCAATGTTACCGTTTGCAACTCAAAACTTTCGAGGTCTTCGTCTTGAGATTTTCTAAACCAAATACGCTGGTATGGGGTATGTTCGGGATGTACGAGGATCTGGCGGTACATGTTCTCGATGTCGGCATTAAAGACGAAACGATAGAGCCTCCATCTCAGAATTAGAATCATTAAATCCGATTGCAATATTGGACCAGTACATAAAACGTCATTGAGACTGTTGCTATTAGAAGTCCGATAAGACGCATTAAAGACAACGTGGAGCTTAGTGGTGGTGCTATCTGGTTTCACCACGACATGATATTCTGAGATCACTTGGTCGAAAGAATTGAACTCGCGCCAAATTGCGTGAATCTCCTATCGATAATTCTTCGGGAAAATTCTGCTTGAATGGTAGCGATACTACAAAGGACTGTTGGGTCGATTGGAAGTGTCAAATCGACTAGGTTGTCAATTAAGTAGCTGGCTGAATGGCCGAAAACTACATCGGATATCTGAGACGGATTCGAGCGTCTGATGCCGCTCAGTCAGGAAAGCGTCGAAATCACTCCACTTAGGAATCTCACGCGTGTGCTTTGACGACTGGTCCCACAGCCACAATGTAATATCTGGAAGCTTTGTGAAACATAAATATACAAAAATTGCGTCCCACTAGTCTGTGTCAATGTACAAGGGCTTTCAATTGGGACTGAAGTCATTTATGGTACGCTGAAAGCGCTTCAGATTGGGACCGGTTTCTTTAGTTACCGACTGCATGCTGAAAAGTGCTTTTAACTGAATATTTACAAGAATCATCTTATTCTCGTGCCGCTCTTCAAGATTGTATCACGCGAGCGCGAAGCCATTGTTATGTTATATACAAAGACTCCAAATGAAAGTGTGCGGTACTTTTATTTAATGACTGTGACACGTGTTTTATTGTTGACTGGTTATGTACAAGTGAAGTCTAGAATGTTCATATATATAATAATTGATGTACTAATGTTAAGGTGAAGTATAAAAATTTCGATAGCTCAGAATGTCAATACATGACAGTTGACGATAAGTATGTTCAGTAATACTTGTTCCTGTCATCCCTCCTTTTCAGGGGTACCTTGCAGGGGGGTTGATTGCACGTCCACTGCGAGTGTACGGCAGACCGTTTAAGTAAGATGCCTCCTGCGTTGTAGCGGGAACGGCCGGCTTAGTGTTTAAGGCTGTGTCTGTGGGCAAATCCAGTTGTGTTGTATTTTCTGTCGGCGACGGAATTAGAATCGAACTGCTCAGGTTGTCTGGTTTTATTGTTGGACTGTTTGTGGTAGGATTAGCAGCAGGAGTTGAGGTAATTGGTTTTAGATGCCATGTGTTTCTTTTATAGGCGGCGTCATCCTCGGTTTGTACCCTGTACGAGCGGTGTCCTTCTGGTCTCACATTATACGCTGGAACCCAATTCTGATCACTTTGTCTTAGGAGTACTTTCTCTTGTGATGTGTACCCTCTACTTTGTTTTTTGCCTTTGTCAGCTGCTACTTTTACGCTTTTCTTAAGTTTAGTTAACTTTTGGTTTACGTTTGTTATTATTTTCGGAGAAAATAGTCTCTCGTTGGTCGGTAATAGGGTTTTCGTCCATCTATTGAAGAGTCTCTGGGTTGGTGATCCTAGATCTAGGCGTGGAGTATTGCGGTGATGTAGTAAGGCTAGTTGTATGTCGTTATTGCCCTCAGTGCACTTTTTCATTAAGTTTTTAGCTTCTTGTACGTAGCGTTCGGCTAATCCATTTGAGCGTGGGAATTGAGGACTCGAAATTCTATGTTCAAAGTTCCATTCCTGTTTAAAGACTCGGAATTCGCTGCTATCAAATTGCTTACCACCATCTGATAATTGTATATCCGGTATTCCAAAAGTTGCAAACCATGCTTTCAATTCCGCAATGACATTGAAGCTGGTGACATTGTTTAGTTGTTAAAATCAAAGTAACCCGAATAGGCATCTGCAATAAGGATGTACTCTTTCCCTCTTAGGTGGAATATGTCTGAGGCTACTATACTCCATGGACGTTTTGGTGGCGCTTGTAATATTATTGTTTCCATCTGGTTATCTTTTTGTACTTTGCTGCATGCATTGCATGCTTTTGTTAATTTAGTTAAGTCCTGTGTCATGCTAGGACAAAATACATTATCACGAGCCAATTTTAGCGTTCGTTGTATGCCTTTATGACTAAGATGGCAGTGTTTCATTACTAAAGGAATCATTGATTTTGGAACCATTACTCTGTGGTTTTTAAATATTATGTCATCATAAACGCTAAGTGCTTCTCTGTAGTACCAATATTTTTTCAAATTTTCGGGAACTTCGTTAATAGTTTCAGGCCATCCTTTAAGTATAATCGACTTTAAATTATTAAGTTCTTGGCATGTTGTTGATTCTTTTCTAAGCTCGTCTTTTCGACTTTTTGTAAATGGCATAATAGTGCATATTTGTAGATTTTCTTGATTTATATCTTCATTTCCCAAGTTTTCGCAGTCTCGACCTAGTGTATCCGCTACGTACAATTCTGTACCTTTTCTATAAATTATTTTTGGGTTATATGGCAAGATTTGATACATGATTCTTTGTAGTCTCGGTGGTGCATTTGTTGCTGGCTTTTTGAAAATGGTCTCAAGTGGCTTATGGTCGGATTCTATTTTTAAGTCTTTGCAACCCCAAATATAAGTATGAAATTTTTTACAAGCGACTAGGATTGCGTTTGCTTCTTTTTCTAGTTGGCTATAACCCTGTTCTGTTTTTGTAAATGATTTTGCACAGTATTCAATGGGCTTCTGGTTTTTTATTAATATTCCGCCACATGCATTTTTTGGGCAACCATACTCCCTAGCTCATTCTTTGCTTGTTACCTAATAGAGTGTGGTATTTTTCGTGCCGGGCATATGGTAAATTTTGGATTGTCGATCAAAACTATATCGTATTTAAATTGCTTAAGACAACCAATGCCTTAAAATAAGTCGTCATTTTTTATTGCGGTTTCTATGCGCTTTACTAAATTCAACTTTTCACATGTTCACTTACCGAGTACTGACGTCACATCCGCTTTGACGACTACATACTTAATTGGAACTTTTAGTTTTTTAATGACCGTATCTAAAACGACTTCACCCAGTACGGGCATCTTATGGTTTGAAAATAATGTTAAGTACATTGTCGATGTAGTTCTGATATTGGCGCGAGTTTTCTTTATAGTTAATACGTTGCACTGGCTACCTGTATCCAGCTTAAACTTTATCGATACGTTTTTTGGTAAGGTAGCTTTTTCATACCAATCTTCTAAGTCCTCAATATCTACGTCTGCGTCTACCGTAGATACTACCGTAGATACTATTTTCCTCGCTTTCACAGTCTTTTTCATTCACTGTTCTGCTCTTACAACACTTGGCTAGGTGGTTTTTCCTCTTGCATTTGTTGCACACTTTCTTGAAGGCCGGACAACTTCGGCGACCATGCGTAGTGTCACACCTGTTGCAGTGAAATTTTTCTTCCTTTGAGTCGTCTTTAATAACGCTCTTATTTTTATTTTTCTTCACGGTAACTGCATCAACCGCAGCCGCTTGTTTCATTATTGTCACCTGCATTTTGACTTGCTCTGCAGTTTTTTTTTTTTTTCAAGCTTTATTTATTGGATCTTTCTAAAATTACTTAGAAACTAACAATAAGTGATCAAATCTTACAAACTAACTAAAATTATGTGATATTCCCTACGTTCCATTACAATTTGTTGAGTCGCGAGGTATAGCAATTTCACAGCATATTCAGTGTGTCTTTTCTTTTTAATCGACGATGCCCCGTGCTCAGCAACAATTGCCTAGCAAGGGGATTCGGATGACTGTGTAATTTTTGAATGTAGCTTCTGCAGGACATTGCAACTTCCTCAGAAATTGTGGGTACATTTAAATCTCGATGGATGTTAACGTTCCTCATATACCAAGGCGCGTTTACAATAATTCGCAGACACTTGAATTGTATTCGCTGCAATTTTTCGATATTTGAGGGAGATGCGGTGCCCCAAAACTGAATACCATAAGTCCAGATTGGCTTCAGGATTGCTTTATATAATAGCACTTTGTATTCGAGATTCAACTTTGATCTTTTGTGTAACAGCCACCATAACTGATTCATTTTAAGCTTGATCTGAGTTTTCTTTGCCTCTATGTGATTTTTTTCTGTCGAGGTGAATACCCACGTACTTTGTTGAGGAACATTGTGGAACTGATTGGCCATTAATTTTAAGTGAGGGACATGTATCTGGCCTTAGCGTGAAGGTTACATGTACGCTCTTTGATTCATTGACTTTTATACGCCATTTTGCTAGCCAGATTTCGAGAGAATCGATATGAGTCTGCAGGAGTTTAGTAGCTTCAATGGGGTTAGAGCGAGAGCACAATATTGCCGTATCATCTGCAAAGGTCGATATAAATGTATAGTTATAGCTGGGCATATCTGTAGTGTATAAGAGATACAGTAAGGGGCCCAAAACGCTTCCTTGAGGAAGGCCAGCGTGAATATCCAATGGATTTGTTGTGTAATCCTTGTGATGTAAGAGAAATTGTCTTTTCGTGAGGTAGCTACTAAGCAATGAGGAGACATTTGCAGGCAGTAATAGTTTGAGTTTGTAAATAAGGCCATCGTGCCATACTTTATCGAAAGCTTGAGTGATATCAAGAAAGACAGATGAGCAAAACTTTTTTTCTTCTAAAGTGTTCCCTATCAGAGTTACAATGCGGTGGACTTGTTCTATTGTGCCGTGCTGTTTTCTAAATCCAAACTGATGTTGAGGAATCAGTTGGTTGAGATTAATAAATGGAGTTATATTCATGACAAGTAGCTTTTCGAATACTTTAGAAAGTAGAGGCAGGAGGCTGATAGGTCTGTACGATGCAACCTTTGTAGGGTCTTTTCCTGGTTTTGCTATCATAATAATTTTTGAAGTTTTCCAGCATTTGGTATAGTGTTTAATACGAAGGATAGCATTGAAAATGTGCATGAGATGAACTACTGAAGCCGGAGGTAGCTCTTTTATCATTTTACCGGTAATTTTATCTGGACCAGGTGATTTTTTTGGATTTAAATCTTTATTAATTTCTTTGAATATGTCATTTTTTTTAATTTTGAGCGTTATTGAGCAAGGTTGAGAAGTTAATTTTGGTAATGATGACTGTGAAGAGAGTGGATTGGGTGTAAACACATTTTTTAGGTGGTTTGCAAAAGCCAAACCCTTCTCACAGTTGCTTCTAGCCCAATTACCGTCACTCAAACGGATGGGGGAATCAGTGAGAATTGGCCGATTTGAGTTTTTTGCTGATTTCCACAAAGAGTAGTCTGACGCTTCACCAGGTGTTAAATTCGCTATATGCTCTTCTAACTCTTTGTTGTTTTTATTTTTTAAGGCGTGCTTTAACTTTCGAGTGCAGTGCTGTAGCTGTGTTTTCAAATTCGGTGATCTGAATTCTTGCCATTGCCTTCGGAGTCTTCTTTTCAATGTCAGCTGGTGTGTATGGGCTATAGTTTGATTGCTTGCATACCCTTATGCAGGTAGCAGAGCTGAGAGCTAATGAGAGCAGCTGGTTGAATTTTTCGAGTGCTGAGTCTACGTCGTGTCCATTCCTTAATACAGTACTTAGAGGAAGATGCGAATTTATATATTTCTTAAATTTCAACAAGTATATTTTCTTTCTAACGCAATTGCCTTGGGGGCTTGGTGATTTTATAGATATTACCGTGGGTGAGTGGTCAGATGATAGATCATAATTACACTCTGTGGAGATATTTTCCATTGGCGACTCCAAAGTCTATGAGATTGGGTATCTTCCTCTTGTCCGTCGGCCAATATGTAGGTTGACCATTTGAAATAACATGATGATTGAACATAGTCTTCTGCCTTTTGGAGTTATTAGGCGGGAGCCCCGGAGTGTGTTTGGAGTTGAAATCGCCAGCAACCAAGAATTTGCTACCAAGAGTTGAGAAAAATTCTTTATATTGCTGTTCGGTAATACTGTATCTTGGGGGACAGTATATCGCAGATATTACTAGTTTAGAGATGTATTCTTCCAGACATATAGATGTTGCTTGCAAGTAGACGCTACTGAAATCTTCGAGAACATGATGTTTTATTCTGCTTTTTATCAATGTGGCAGTTCCTCCGCATGCTTTACCATGCGGATGATTTGTGGTGTACAGTTTGTAATATGGTATTTGGTAGCAATTTTTGTCAGTGAAATGGGTCTCAGATATCATCATTATGTCGATCTGGCTGGATTCAAGGAATTGAATTAGCTCCAAACGGTGCTGGCTTAAGCCGTTGGCGTTCCAGTGGCATATCTTGAGACAACTCATGGTCTGGATAGCAATGTTTGGAGTAACATCGATTGATTTTTCATCATTTCTTGCATCATTGTTTGCATTGAGTTCATGAATTGGTTCATATTCTGAATTAATGTGTGAAGCAAATGTTCAAGGGTACTTGGCTGTTGGGTGGGCAGTGAGTGTTTCTGCTCATTATTTACATTGCTTTGTTGGTGTGGGTTTTGTTTTAACACGCTAGCGTATGAATTGGTTTGATTCTTGTTTGGGATTGCAGAGAAGAATTGTGTTGCATCAATATTTTGTCTCTTACTTGAGTTGGCTATCTGAGTTTGCTCAACTGGTTTTAGAGGTTGATTGCTAGCGGAGAAATTTAGCTTTAGGGTTGTATATACTGGGCAACCTCTATAATTTGCGGTGTGATTACCTCCTCCAGTTACTGCACTGAGGAGGTCCAGTTCTCTTATGGGGTTCTTCGATTGTGATTTTGCGATGCAATAAATATCGCTCTGCAGAGTGACAAATATTTATAGCTTTTTCAAGGTTTAATTTACTCTCGGCAAGTAATTTTCTCGAGTGCAGTCGCTTTTTATACCCAGTTCGATTCGATCGTGAATTAAACTATCTTCGAGCGCACCGTAACCACAGTTTTTGATTTGGCTCCTGAGGTCTGTGACAAACTCATCAAATGTTTGACCTTCCCTTTAAACAATGAGGTTAAAAATATACCTTTCATATGTTTCATTGATGTTGGGAGTAAAGTATTCAGTAAATCGTCTCTTAATCACACTGATATCTTTCTTTTCATTTTCTGTTAAATTAAATGTATTGTAGACAATCGCAGCATCATAGCCGACTGACGCCATTAACACTGTGACTTGGACTTGTTTTTTTTCGAGTCCAATTCTGTAGCGATTGCGTACCATTCGAATTGTTGGAGCCACACTTTCCACTCGTTAGTCACATTTTGTTGGTTGTTTATGGCAAAACTTTTTGGTGGTCGAATATTGTGGTCCGGTTTTTCACTAGTTGTTGCTGATTCAGGCATTTTCCCGTTTCAAATCCGGTACCATGTCATGTTATATACAAAGACTACAAATGAAAGTGTGCGGTACTTTTATTTAATGACTGTGACACGTGTTTTATTGTTGACTGGTTATGTACAAGTGAAGTCTAGAATGTTCATATATATAATAATTGATGTACTAATGTTAAGGTGAAGTATAAAAATTTCGATAGCTCAGAATGTTAATACATGACAGTTGACGATAAGTATGTTCAGTAATACTTGTTCCTGTCAAGGGGGTT
This sequence comes from Megamerina dolium, assembly GCA_963854835.1. NCBI lineage: Eukaryota > Metazoa > Arthropoda > Insecta > Diptera > Megamerinidae > Megamerina > Megamerina dolium. The sequence continues at coordinate 24,999,701 of OY978527.1, forward strand.
GACTTAATAATGCTATGCGCCTATCCACGTGTTTTTGGAGTAAATGGTAAAATTGCTCATTTAATTTCTTACAAAATTATTTCTTTTTGGGGTACGAATGCACGTGTTAAATATCGTTGTCCGGTGCGAAAAACTGCGTAGTTAACAATTTTTTAAAGTTGTAAGACTTTGTATGGAAGCTACAATAAATAGTGGGTGTATTACAAGATTTTTGTACATGGCAAATGTTATTTAAATAGATCGAATTTTAAATGAATTATGTGTGCGTGTGTGTGTGTGTCATTTACAGGCCTTTGGCCGAGCTTCTCTTCTAGTACTGTTGTGTGTGTAAAATTTTGGACAGTATTAGAATGGACCTACATATATATTAGCCGTTTCCATATGGCAGAACTCATGTGATATCACTTCTTCCAAGCTTTGTCAAGGAGCTATTTAGAAGCATTTTCATGGCAAATTGTTACTGCCGGAAGAATTGCCAATTCTTTTCCGGCAGGTCATTACCGTTCGAAAGAAAAATCTTTCAATATGAAAGTTGTGCTTCAGCCAGGGCTTGAAACCATGACCTACCAATCACAAGGCAACATACTAGCCATTGAGCTATGACAGTTAAAATGTTCCAAAATTCTGGTTAGTATATTTAATCGCGCTTGATGGGCGTGACATTTTACCGATCATGTTCAATGTTAATAGAAGCTGTATTTTTGATACGATAGGTTGCTTGTGCCATTTATCGGAATGCATCAACATTTATCTCAAGTTATCATGCGAGCCAGTCAGGTAACAGACTTCAAGAAGTTAGAAAAACATTCGTTCAAACTGAATATATACCCATGTCCTTTTCTGCAGCGCATAGCAAAACACCTTTATTATACTCTGCATAATAGTATTTGCAAGTCATATTCATTTCGGTCAGATGCTTGAAACCACTTGAAGAAATCTCCGGAGATATAGAAAAATATATATCCGTAATCAGCGCCACTTAAATTTTCGATTTAACGTTTTAACGAAACTTGACATAAGTAACCTATGATCCAAGGGAACGGCGGGGATTGATTCCGACTAATTTCGGAATTTTCAAAATCTCAGACTTATATAACTCACTTAATAAATCATCTGGGAGCCACGCCTACTTTTCGTCAATCGTCTGTCTAAGAAAACTATATTTGAGATTTAGATTAACATTATAGTCAGAAATAAGTGGTCATAAAATCAGAAAGGGGGCTTCTCTTCTTTATGTGGCTCCCATACTAAGTAGAGGAAATTAAAAAAATGTTTTAGCGCCATAACTTACATACTATTTATCGTAGAACAACAATGTATAAGTTATGAATTAGTATTGTAAAGATAACTAGATTCACAAGAAATGGGCCAGCCACGCCCAACGTTTATAGTAGCCCAATACACAATACGCTCACTTTTTATATAGCTCCCATACAAAGTCTCGAAATTATATTAAACTTTAAAACATTAAAACACAACTTACTAAATAATTCATCTAGGTCAACCATATTTCAGGTGCAGAGTAATATTACAGGCAGAAAGTATTCTTTAAGAAATTGGTGAGCTAGAAGTAGGCGTGGCTCATACAATATAAAACTTTTTATATTGTATAAATATTTACATGTGCAGAGTATAATTTGGTCGGCCATAAAATAAAAAAAAATAAAAAACAATTGTCTGACAATGGTGCTGACAATTATCACTCTGACAAAATTGTCGCAACAATAGTGACAAAACTAAATGGCTCCATCGGAAAGTTTTGACATGAGAATTTTGTAAATTTGTTTATATTGTCTAAAAACTAAAAAAATATAAAAGCAATTATTTTTAAGTGAAAATAAAAGTAAAGAAGAAGAAATTCCTGAGTTGGTTGTTCCAAGACGTCCACGAACATTTCGACAACGAATAACTTTTGATTTTCTTGATGTAACCTTCAAAGAAAAATTCCGTATTATCCGACGCAGTGTAATTTATTCTCTGAACTATAGCAACATCCAACAACACGCAATAAATCACTTCCAACACATAAGCAACTGTTAATTGCATTGTATCTTGTTGTTAATGGAGCACAATACCACGGAGTAGGCGATATGCGTGGTTTATCAAAATCAACGATTTGCTGTTGTGTTAACAAAGTTGCGGATTAGATTTTTTGGTGTCCATATACATTGGCCCATTAAAAATATAGAGAAAATAACAGAAGACTTTTTCATTTGGCTGGATTTCCGAGAGTTGCTGACGTGGTTGACAGAACGCTCATTTCAATAGATGCTTCTCATTTAAATGAAGCTGCGTACTTAGATCATCATGGCAAAGATTCCTTAAATGCGATCGTTGTTGTTGGACTGCAACTACAATTTTTCTATGCTAGAACACTGTGGGCAGGAATTATCCACGATTCCCGTGTATTGCAAACTAGTTCTTTACAACATCAGTGACATGTTGAAGGTATACTAACTATATTTTTTAAAACATATTAATGGATATTGCTAAAAAAATTAAATATAGGATGGCAGCCTTACCCAAATTGATTTGATTGATTTTGGGTGATTCGGGTTATTTTAATCGCAACTGGCGTTCGACACCGGTCATTATACGTAAAACGCATAACACTTGTCATTTTAACGATTAAAATTTGGCCATTTGCATACGATTCTAAACGAAATTAACTGAAAATTTTCATATGACTGGTTACAATTTTGTCAGCGACAATTTTAAGACCCCACAATGATAATTTTGTCAGTTCTTCAGTGAAATTTGTCATGGAATTGACACGGACGTGACAATTGTTTTTATGAAACATAATACCCACCAAACTGTCGAATGTCACTGGCAATGCGGAAAATGCCTGTCGGGACAAAATTGTCAATGTCACTTCTATGAAATAGGCCCCTGGTCTGTGTAACGACGAGTTCACAGGCTTTGGGGCACAATTTTTGACAGCTCCAGCTAAATTATTAATCGAGAGGGCTAAGGGAAGCTGATTAGAATAGCCTACCATCTTGCTTCACCAAGATCGCGAAGCTTTTGTGTTATATCCGACAAACATCCATTTTACGTTTCTGTAACACAATCAGCTACTTTTGAATTATGCTGTTAAGATAGTGACTTTGTTTTTATATATATATATATATATATATATATATATATATATGTATATATATACATATATATATATATATATATACACATATATATATACATATATATATATATATATATATATACATATATATATATATATATACATACATACATATATATATATATATATATACATATATATATACATATATATATACATATATATATATATATATATATATATATATATATATATATATATATATATATATATATATATATATATAAGCAGCAAATGCAGATGGCCTGCCGGCAGAGTTGTGTTAGACCAGCGGCAATGAGCTGCTCACCTGCATGAACCAGCTCATAACAAGAATATGGTCGGACGAAAGCATGTCTGATGATTGGAGTTTCAGTGTTCTCTGCCCCATACATAAGAAAGAAGACCCCACAATTTGCGCCAACTACGGTGGCATAAGTCATCTGCACATCACATACAAGGTCTTATCATGGCAATTGTGTGAAAGATGGAAGCCTATACTCAGCAACCTGATTGGACCTTATCAGTGTGGCTTCAGACCGAATAAATCCACCATCGATTAAATTTTTACGCTACGCCAAATCCTGGAAAAGACCCAAGAAAAACAGATCATCACACATCACCTATTCGTCGAATATAACTCCGGTTTTGACAATCCAATAAGAGATTACCTCTACACAACTATGTCTGAATTTGGTACTCATTCAACTTTCCAGAATGACACTGCTTAACTCTCGTTGTGCAGTGAAAATTGGGAAGGACCTCTACCCTCTGTTTAATACCGAACGAGGTTTCAGACAAGGTGATATTGACATAATCGGTATCAACTCGCGAGCAGTCAGTGCAGCATTCTCTGGATTGGAACGAGTGTCACGTCGAATGGGTCTTACGGTGAACGAGGACAAGACGAAGTATCTAGTGTCTACAAACAAAGAGTCCCGGCGTCTTGAACAACTCGTCACTGTTGACAATTACACTTTCGAGGTGGTGAAAGACTTCGTCTATCTTGGAACCATCATCAACAACTGTAATGACGTCAGCCTGGAGATCATGCGTAGGATAACTCTTGTTAACAGGTGTTACTTTGGGTTGAGTAAGCTATTGAGTATTCAAGCCCTCTCTCGAAGATCGAAAATCACAATATGCAAGTTTCTCATTATCCTGTCTTAACATATGGCGCAGAAGCCTGGACAATTCCACCACGGATGAGAGGATGCTTGGAGTTTTCGAGAGAAAAGTTATGCGCAGGATCATCTGACCTATTTGCGTTGATGACGAGTATCGAATAACGTACAACGATGAGCTGTATGAGTTGTACGCTGACATTGACATAGTCAAGCGAATGAAAACCGGCAGCTGCGCTGGCTGGGCCAAGTCGAGCGAATAGAAGAAGACGCGAAGCGAAGACGGTATTTAATTCAATACCCGCTGGAGGACACAGAAGAAAAGGAAGACCAAACCTCCGTTGGAATGACCAAATGTTGGGTAACCTGACGGCACTTGGAATATCCAATTGGCGACAGCAAGCGAAGAACAGAAAAGACTGGCGCCGCATTATATGGTCGGCCTAAATCGATCATCGGTTGTTATGGCCACATAAGAAGAAGAAAAAGGAGATATAATAACGATACGAGTAGAATAAATAAGAGAGCTCCAATATTTTTTCTCAACATGTCATCATTCCAAAGGTCAAAGTATGAAACGTTTTCACCAGTAGCGTTATTACCAACTACAATAACGTTTCCGAAATATGCAGTTCAATATATGTAGAATAAAGCTCTTTCAATTGAAGACATTTTACTCCAAAATACAACTAACTATATATTTTATAGCATTAAATATTCAGACGAACATTTTATTTTGACTTAGCCTGTATTTCGTCGAAAGAAAATATGAAAAAATTCCCAATTGAGTTCATTTGATTTGAACACATTTGACTTCAAAATACAAAAAATATCACATTTTATAGCATTGAAATATTCCGACAGAAGTTTTATATTAACTTGAACTATATTTAGTCAAAAGCCCATATTTTCTTTTTATTCCTTTTAAATTCTTCACATAATGATGAAATCTGAAAAATCATATATTAACAATTGACAACTCATACTGCACACACACTACACTCTTACTACTACTATTTTCATTAAACTGCTATTTTTCAAAATTCAAATACTATGTTTAACTCCTAATGTATCTGATTTTCAAATTTACTATTAACAAAAAACAAAAGAGCTTTAACCATATATATTAGCAGCATCTGGTATGCAAAAAAAATGTACCAAATGTCTACAGTCAAAAATCGAAGTGGAGGGAAGCAAAATTTATGTGAGCCAGAACTTCTCGATTATATTATTGTAATTACAAAGACACAAAATACTCGAAAAACGCTAAAAATATAGTACGAAAAAGATTATAAAAGAATTCTGACAATTGATAAATGTTAAAAATGATGCAGCGGTGGTCAGACAACGTTTTAATATGAACATAAAGAAGACTCAGGTAAAAGGAGTTGGTGCGATGAGAAACGTTTTCGTATATGTTTATTTATAATTGCTTTGATAATATTCTCTTTGAAAAATGAGACATTCTGATAAATTCAAAATTTTTTTCTGATACATTTACTTTTAAGACAATGGCTACGCTCGCAAAATTGGTTAAACGAGAGTTATGATGAAGGAGTAAAATTGAATAAAGATTTACTTTTTAATATTTTAACATCTGTGTTTGCATATTTTTTAAATATTTTAAAGAAAAACCTGAAATCTTTCACAAACTAAAGGCTTATCTACCAATCATATCGTGAAACATACAATAGTTTTTTGGATTGTGGTAATTTTGACGCATTTTTGTCATCTTATTCTTATAGTATGGGGTTTAACTGAAAGACATTTCTTACTGGGTTCACATAAAGTGCAGCAGGCAATTATTAACTTGAAGTTTATAAATGCAAAATAAACCGAAATGAAAATATACAAAAAAAAAAAAAGGATTTGTTTTTATATATCATAATTATTTGTTGTTATTTACATTATATATTATTACTATGAGTTATATATTAAATAGATACAAGCATGTCTAAGTATAATCGGGTAAGTACGAGTAATGTAACATCAAAGAATTGTGTGAGCTCATGTGCAGTACGTATGATTGTAAAAAATGTCAATAACAAATTAAATGAAAAATATTTAAATAAACAATTTAGGCTGTACAATGTTTTATTTTATATATTTCTTTTTTAACAACTTCATCATCAACATTCTATAGTTGAGAGTCACGGTTACAAGTATGGACAAATACCTTAAATCCAAAACAATAAAAACCAAAAACAAATAACATAGGAAACATAAAATAAGCGAAAAAACAAAACAGCGAAAAAGTCGAAAGGGAGAAAAAAATGATACCACAATATGTAAATGACATTTCCTTCTTTCTGGTTGGCAGACTTGTTACTAAGAACACGTCTAACAAATATATATTTATGTTTGCTAAAAGTACCACAATAAAACAACAACGCAAATTTATGACATTACTGATAGTTATAGAAGTCACTATTTCATGGTACATAGGTGTATATATACACAGAAGCTCTTTACTTTAATCTTATTTTTTCATCAGTGGCTATGCCACGCATGCTTTTCACAATTATCATAAATTAGAGAAAGACTTAAAATTAGAATTAAAATAAATTCATACATAAATGTTTGCTTAAGTATTTACAAGTTGATTGCAAATGCCGACGAATAGAAATATTTTACCTCTGATGGAAGAAGCAAGTACTTACTGTTAATCCAGCGATTTGACACTTTTTAATGCTGACCATATATATTTTATATTTATCATTCGTATTGAAACTTTCATATTGGATGGAAAATAGAATTAATTCTGTGCGATTGGGCACAGCGGCCACTAAAACAAAAAGGTGGTGTTTTTGCAAGGTAACATCTCTAACTGCCTCAAGAGGGGCAGGGCTAATGCAATTCTTGTGGAAATTATCGCAAATCAGCTTCCTGGACGTCATGTAGTTTGTTCTGCGCACTGTGTGATTGCACCTTCACTCTATAATGATGGTGCCATCATGTAGCTAATTCTGCTTACTATGTGGTGACAACTTCATTTTTCAATGGGGGTCTTCCACGTGGCGACCGCCAGGCAACGTCTTCCTGGCACCCTCTGGGAAGTGGCTAAAGTGAGTGGCGAAAGCCTCCTCGGTTTTCGCCACTCATGGCATGTTGTGTGTTTGGCTTGGGACCCACCACATAAAAGCTCTCACTCAATTTGCAGAGTAAAAGAACCAATATATGTTTAAAAATATTGTTACTGAATCATTTATTTTGAATATTCCACTGAAGAAAGATGAAGACACAGAATACGCTGTGGAGTTGTTTACTAAAACAATATAAAATGTTGCGTGCTCCCCCAAATATTTGTACACATTAGGTCATCATTGTCCATTAAAATAAAAGAAGTTCATTGTTTGTCCTTCATTGAAATTGAAGGACCAATGTAAACTAAGAAAAAATGGCAGAGACATCAAGATGACAAGATACGACTTAATGCAGCAGTGAAGCATGTCAAGCAAGTTTTGAAAGACGACTGTAATCGAAAAATTCAAGAATATTTGAAAGGTTTATTTTCCACGGAAACGTCCGATTATTCACTTTGAAAAGTTGCCAGAATACCTCCCATTAAAATGCTTCATGGAGATTGGGCTGTAACAGATAAAAAAAAGAAAAAAGGTGGTGTGCCACCTTTGCACCTTTGCAGAATGTGCAAGATCCAAACAAAATAGGGCTCCTGGCTTTGATCTTATCACTGCCAAAATTCTGCAGGAACTACCAGAAATTGGATTTAGATTCATAAACCAGCTGTTTATTGCGATTACTAGAAGAGGTTATTTCCCCCTTCAATGGAATGTATCTAAGATAATTCTTATACTAAAACCAGGAAAACCTCTTAAACAATTTACATCATACCGACCGATAAGTCTTCTACCTATTATCAGCAAAGTTTTTGAAAAGATACCATTAGCCAAACTAAAGCCAATAATATACTCTCAGAAATTAATTCCTGACAATCAATTTGGTGTCAGAAAAAATCACTCTGCTATAGAACAAGTACATAGAGTATGTGTATGTGAAAGAGATGCCGGTGGGCTCATACCTTGGTTGAGTTGTACTGCTGAGATTTTAACCACCGACCGCTTCTTGCTTATTCGAGATTAATCGGTTTTAAATATTGATATAATAAATTATAATAAATAAATATACAAATAGAATCTACTTGTCTGCGATGTTTTCGCTGTTGTTGATGTTTTGCTGGTAGCGTCATTTTTCGCATTCATCTTGTTCACTCTCAAGTGTGCAGGTGTGCGGGTGTGTGGATGTGCGAGTGTGTTTGGGGTCACGAATATTCGCGCGTCTGTGTATTTGCAGATCTGCATTGTTCTTTGCAGGGTCAGAATATGCCCAATACAGCCATAGCTTTATATACGGCGCTAGCCTCTATCTGACCAAAACCGCTAGTGCGTGACTCTGTCACATCCTGCTTGAGGTGACCCTGCTGTTACGTCTAGCGATGCAAACACAAGCGATTCGCCTGGAATGCTCTAGACTTCGTAACTATGCCAAAAAGTAAACACAGGCACTTGAACCTGGATTACTGATGGCAACAAAAAAAAGAGAATGCAAACACAGGCACTTGAACCTGGATTGCGTGTGTGATTAAAAACAACTAGACGAACTAATTATTCGTGATCAATTGAACCTCGACTTGTAGTCGATTTCTCTATTTATTACAAAATATTGCCTATACATATATTGATTTAACATAAAAAATTACAATTAATGCAAATATGTGTTAATAGGCATTTTTACATAATTTGCCTTGTATATTGCATATACATATAATTGACTTAAAATATAACAAAATACAATTAATGCCTTGACAGCATATTTAGGCAAAGCATATTGACCATTATACGTAAGAACAGCAAACGCTGTTGTTTTTTAGTTCATTAGCGTTCATATAATGATGACACTGCATGTATGATTTTATAAACTGTATATAGAGTTTACTTGCGGTAATATGCTGTCAAGGTTACAAATATGCAATACAATATAATGATTGTGCAATATGATAAACTTTTTATATACACATATATATATTTCATAATTTCTTACAGACTAAATATATGTTTAAGAATTAAACATTCTGCCCCCGCGTTGAACAATTGTTCAACTAGACTCAATTTAACATACGTTCTCAGCCGTTTGTTGTCGTGGGCGTGGTTGTGGGGCAGTCGTTCCTGAACTGGCTGGTGCACTTGATGGTTTGACGCTGCGTATTTTCCAAACTAGACCAACAATCAATAATATGGTTGATAGCAAGAGTGCGGCGTAGCTGACTGCCTGATGATGGTAGTTTGGAGATGTAATCTCCTTCAGCTGAATTAGTTTGGTTTTCGCTAATGCGTCTTAATTCCTTGATGCATGGATGTACGTCTTTTCTTTGTTGGAACATCATCTTCCTTATTGTACACTGTAGCTTCTGTTTGCTCAGATATGTCACTGGGCAATCGTGCTGACCCGTGACTGAACTTATCCTTTGGTATGTCGAAATCATGTTTCTTGTGTAATGTTTCGACATTTTGGACTTTGTTTAAAGGAATGCTGACGATGAGAGAAGTCTGGGGCTGCCTTTCACTCTCGATGTTCTCATCATCCGTTTCGATTGGTCCACAGAAGTCAACGCCAGAATTGACGAATGGTCTTGCTGGCGTAACTCTTGTTGACGGGAGGTTGCCCATAATTTGAACCAATAATTTTGGTCTGGCCTTAGTACATCTCACACAATTTTGAACAATTGAGCGTGCCATGGATTTTCCTTTTATTGGCCAAAATTTCTGTGTTGTGTAAGCTAATAAAGCTTGGGCTCCGCAATGATAGTTTTGTTTATGGATCATCTGCATCAATAACTTGGTTATGGGGTCATTGTACGGAATTAGCATTGGGTGTTTGGCATCGTATGTAAGCTCGGAAGATTGTAATCGTCCTCCAACTCTAATAATGTCATTCGTGTCCAAAAATGGGGAAAGGTTGCCGATAGAGCTATTTTTACTAACGCAATTGTGTTTCTTGAGGTGTTTGAGATCTTCCTCAAAGTCTGACTGCTGCATTGTTCGAATAATTACGATAAGAGAGTTTTCTAATCCGTCTACCGTTAAGGTACTCTCTGACTGGGTCGTAACTCTTCTGGCATTGTTGGTGAATCTAAATATGTAACTTGTGATTCGTTGCAACGTTTTAAATGAGCCATTATGTCGAATGTTGTAAATTACGCTTCCTTTGTCATGTTCAGTGGTTGTTACGGGAGTTGATGTCGCCTTATGTTCCATGATGAAGTTGTCTTTGCGTATTGACAATGACTTCGAATATGGCTGTGGCCAAGAGTCTTCTTTACCATGCAGAAATAGTGGCCCGTAAAACCATAAGTTACAGGCTGCTAGCCTTTTTGGTGATAACTCTCGTGATAACACATCAGCAGGGTTATGTTGTAAGCTTACATGACGCCACTGTCCTGCAATGGATTTCTCCTGGATGACAGATACACGATTTGCAAACGTTTGAAACGATGATGAAGGTGTATTTAACCACGCCAACACGATCTGTGAGTCAGTCCAGAAGTACGTAGCTGCATCTAATTTTAGGTCTGTTTTGACCCTTGCGGTTAGTTGGGCACCTAATACTGAGGCACAGAGTTCAAGACGAGGAAGAGTTTGTCGCTTTAAGGGTACTACTCGTGACTTTGTACACAACAGTCTTACAATTACTCGCCCGTCATTTAGTACTGATCTGATGTAGACCGAAGCACCATATGCCTTTTCTGAAGCATCAGAGAACGTGTGAAGTTGAATTGACTTCGGGATATCTCCTTGGAAAATGTGCCGTGAAAATTTCAGATCATCCAATTCATTTAAACTGCTGCGGAATTTTACCCATCTTGTGTGTAGTTCAGTTGGTAAAGCGTCATCCCAACTTATTTTTAATTGCCAAAGTTCTTGGACAAACATCTTGGCTGTTACTATGACTGGTGCAACAATTCCTAAAGGGTCGAAGAGTCTGGCTAAGTCTGAAGTGATAGATCGTTTTGTGACTACCTTTATTGGATCTAATTTCACTTTAAAACAAAGGTTGTCAGACTTCGGTAGCCATAACAATCCTAATGTTTTAATTGAATCGTTGTTGGTGTTGGTGAAGTCTAAGTTTACTTCTTGGTCGTCTCGAGGAATGTTCTGTAGTAGTTGTGGGTGATTAGCACACCATTTGCGTAAATTAAAACCATGCTTTTTTAAGATGTGTATGAGTTGCTGTTGTACTGTGATGGCTGTTACCAAACTGTCAGAACCCCCTAATCCATCATCAACGTAGAAGTTGTGCTGCAGAATTTGATCTCCTAATGGAAAATCATTAGCATTTTCTACCGCGATACGTTGTAGGCATTTTGTTGCGAGATATGGTGCTGCTCGTGTCCCATAGGTAACCGTGTTGAGTTGGTAATAGCCTATAGGTGCTGTTGGACGATTTCTCCACATGATAATTTGATACCGCTTATCTTCTGGATGAATAAAAATTTGACGGTACATTTTCTCAATGTCAGTTGTAAAAACAAAGCGTGGCAAACGAAAACGAAGGAGTATGGAGAATAATTCACCTTGAACTGTTGGACCTACGTACATCAAATCATTCAATGAATAAACAGACGTAGTTTTGGCAGAGGCGTCAAATACTACTCGAAGTTTGGTTGTAGTGCTGTCTGGTTGAGAACACAATGATGAGGAATGAAATAACTAGGGGCCAATACGGAATCGAGATTTACTTCTCCCATGTGTCCCAAACGCTCGTATTCTTCCATAAATTGGACATATTGCTTCCGCACTGTGTCATTTTTGAGTAGCCGCCGTTTCAGACTTAAAAATCTGTTGTAGGCTAATTCTCGTGATGATCCCAAGGCTGATGTGTCTTCCAGGAATGGTAGTTTGACGACAAAACAACCTTCGTCATTGGTGCAAGCGTTCTGAGCGAAATGCGCCTCGCAACGGAGTTCTGCTGGTGATAGTCCCTTTTTCTTTGGTTCTACTTCATCCATTCTCCATAGACGTTCTACTACCTCGTCCAGTGCGACATCAGTATCACTGATATTTGCTTGATTCCCAAAAACAGTCATAGTTACAGCCAAGATCTTTGTCCAAGAACTTTGGCAATTAAAAATCAGTTGGGATGACGCCTTACCAACTGAACTACACACAAGATGGGTACAATTCCGCAGCAGCCTAAATGAATTGGATGATCTGAAATTTTCGCGGCACATTTTCAAAGGAGATATCCAACTTCAATTCAACTTCACACGTCCTCTGATGCTTCAGAAAAGGCATATGGTGCTTCGGTCTACATCAGATCAGTACTAAATGACGGGCGAGTAATTGTAAGACTGTTGTGTGCAAAGTCACGAGTAGCACCGTTAAAGCGACAAACTCTTCCTCGTCTTGAACTCTGTGCCTCAGTATTAGGTGCCCAACTAACCGCAAGGGTCAAAACAGACCTAAGATTAGATGAATTAGACAAAGTTTGTCGCGTTGTCACAATACAAATTTTGACAATGACCTCTTCGGCTTATAAAGCGTTTTAATGCACCAATAAAAGCATTCGTGGTTAGGTCGCTGACTATCTCCAAATGAACTGCCTTTGTTGCGAAGCAACAAAATACTGCTATATAGGCTTTCTGTGGACCACTTTGGGTTCATTTTAAGATCAGAGGAAAGAAACCACAGAAAGCCTATATAGCAGTATTTTGTTGCTTCGCAACAAAGGCAGTTCATTTGGAGTTAGTCAGCGACCTAACCACGAATGCTTTTATTGGTGCATTAAAACGCTTTATAAGCCGAAGAGGTCATTGTCAAAATTTGTATTGTGCCAACGCGACAAACTTTGTTGGTGCCAAAAATCAACTAACAGAATTTAATGAAACAATTCACTCCATCGAATCTCGAGAGTTAATTGCAAGAGAGTGCAACGGTAGAGGCATAACATTTCACTTTATACCACATAGAGCACCACACTTTGGTGGTCTTTGGGAAGCTGCGGTTAAGTCTGCGAAACATCTTCTAATCAGGAGCGTAGCAACCGCATCTTTGACTTACGAAGAGCTAGACACTGTAATAATAGAAATTGAGGGCATTCTTAATTCAAGACCAATTTGCCCACTCTCGGAAGACCCAAAAGACTTAGCCTCCCTAACTCCTGGCCACTTTCTCATAGGGGAACCATTAAACGCACAGGTCGATTCAAGGGCCACATCAACAAATTCTAATCTCTTAACCAGATGGAAGTTGGTCAGTCATCTTAAAGAGGAATTCTGGAAGCGATGGTCTCGGGATTATTTGTGTGAGCTCCAGTCAAAAAATAAATGGAAAAATAAGCAGTCCAATATCAGCATTGGTGACATGGTGATCATCAAAGAAGACAACACTGCAATACTCAAGTGGCCGTTAGGAAGAATCACAAATGTCTTCAAGGGTGATGATGGAATAGTGCGAGTAGTTGAATTGAAAACAGCAACTGGTAACTGCAGGAGGCCAATTCACAGACTAGCAAGATGTTGTCCAAAGATTGTAATTTAACATTCACCCGTTGAGTGGACCTTTTTTTAGCCTTTCCGATGCCTTCAATGCACAGTGAGGCGTCACTTGGGAGTATAGACAATCTTTTGATGAGGCGTTCTGAGACAATATTTATTTGTGAGCCGGAGTCTAGTATTGCTCTGAATTCACCTGATCTTCCGTTAGCTGCCGTAACTATTATCTATGCTATTGCTAATAAAACGTATCCTTTGTCTGCTGGCACGGTGTTGGCCGATGCTGATGTTACTGCTATTTTTGATTCAGATGTTCTTAACGCTGTGTTGGGTGCCGTTGATTGGTTTGATTTTGGAGCGTCGACTCTGCTGTCTAAGTGTACTTCTGAGTTGTGCTTCTTGTTGCACTTAGTGCATGACCTTAAGACGCAGGTTTTTGCTGTATGATTCTGCCTAAAACAATTGACACATAGTTTATTTTTTTGTACCCAATTCAATCTTTCTGATGTGGATAATTGCAGAAATTTCTTGCAGAAATATAGCGGATGAGAGCTGGTAGTTGCAGCTGTGGTGAAGGCTCTTTGTGTTTTTTCCTTGTGCCCGATAGCTTCCATTGATTGGAATTGAGCTTCGAGGAAGGTCAAAAAGTGTTTGATACACTGGGGCTCCTTTGGATTTGAAAGTGATCTTTCATACGAAATGTGGATGCCTCGATCCAACTTTTTGACCAATATGTGTAGCAGAATGGGATCCCAAGAAGTTGTGTCGATTCCAATATTGTTTAACGCGTGTAAGCATTCCTTTGTTGTGTCATGCAGCTGTTTAATACCTGCAGCTGATAACGAAGCACCTGGTTGGTCTAATAGCTGTTGTATTAATGAAGCTACTAGAATCCGTTGGTTGTTGTATCTTTCTTGCAACAGGTTCCAAGCAGTAGTGTAATTTTCACCTGTGGCTGAAAGATGGCTGATCAATTTTTCAGCTTCCCCTCCTACATTAGATTTGATACCAAATCTTTTGTATAGCAGGAAGTTGTTGATTGTCGACTAATTGTGAGAACAAATCAAAAAATGTTCGCCACTTTAAGTAGTCTCCATTGAATTTTGGAATAGCAATCTTAGGCAATGGGAGATTGCTATTCTGAGTAGATCCGATGTTTTGTGATACATTATTGGACGTCAGAGCAAAATTGTTGATGACCATCTCTTCAAGATTCTTGTAAGAGTCCATGTCGTACCCATCTTTCAATGGATCTTGAACCGATTCCCATATTGAGAAGTGCAGATCTTGAATCTGCCCCCAAAGTGTTTCCTTTAGCTTGATATTGCCACCGGTCGGATCTTGAATGAGCAATCGTTTGAGAGATTGCATCATTACCATTTGTCTTCTAATCGAAGGACTTGTTGAAGGTAGAGGTGTTATTGTGTCGCTGTTATGTGCAACAGTTGTCCTGATTGACACAGTGGGCTTTTCAGCTGCTGGCTTATTTGAAGTTTCCAATATGGCTGATTCGAATATTTCTCGGTATTCTCCGACCATGCCTTGTCTAATCTTCTGAGCCGTTCTTCATAATACTCAATGGACTTCCTGGAAGCTGAGTCCTTTTTGACGCTGCGGATAATGCTCTCTATTAATTCACCAGTTGTGCGTTGACCTTCTGTCAAGCGGTTAAATACAGTCATATCCGAGTCCTTTTTGGAAGTTGCCATTTTTTGAGATGTATCGCTCACTTGTGTTAGTATTGGTAGTTGGAGGTTAAGGATTGCTGTTACCCATATTTCTGGATATCCAGTAGATGTGTGTCACCTATTGGATTGTAGTAAAAATGTGCCTTGGGGCTTCTGTTGATTACCGGCTGATGATGACCTTGATGTCGTCTGCTGGTTACCGGTCGATGAATGTGTTGAATGACTGTTGGTGCTAGCCTTGTGCTAGTTCCGATTCCAGACTTGATACTTAGCTTTAGGTAGCTTTGTTGATGCCTGTTGGTACTAGCCTTGTGCTAGATCCGATTCCAGACTTGATACTTAGCTTTGCTGCAGGATTCTATTGATCTTGTTTTCTAGTTGTTTTTAATCACGTCGGGGTCACCAAAATGTTACGTCTAGCTATGCAAACACAAGCGATTCGCCTGGAATGCTCTAGACTTCGTAACTATGCCAAAAAGTAAACACAGGCACTTGAACCTGGATTACTGATGGCAACAAAAAAAAGAGAATGCAAACACAGGCACTTGAACCTGGATTGCGTGTGTGATTAAAAACAACTAGACGAACTAATTATTCGTGATCAATTGAACCTCGACTTGTAGTCGATTTCTCTATTTACTACAAAATATTGCCTATACATATATTGATTTAACATAAAAAATTACAATTAATGCAAATATGTGTTAATAGGCATTTTTACATAATTTGCCTTGTATATTGCATATACATATAATTGACTTAAAATATAACAAAATACAATTAATGCCTTGACAGCATATTTAGGCAAAGCATATTGACCATTATACGTAACAACAGCAAACGCTGTTGTTTTTTAGTTCATTAGCGTTCATATAATGATGACACTGCATTTATGATTTTATAAACTGTATATAGAGTTTACTTGCGGTAATATGCTGTCAAGGTTACAAATATGCAATACAATATAATGATTGTGCAATATGATAAACTTTTTATATACACATATATATATTTCATAATTTCTTACAGACTAAATATATGTTTAAGAATTAAACACCTGCTAATTAACAGAACACTACGGATCTAGACCTGGGAGTCGATAAATTCCTTCCCCCAATCCAGGGTGTTAGGCATTTCCGTGTCCACTGGTTAGTTTGCAGCCGGGGGACTATACTGACTGTATTTTAACGGAGCCTCTCTGATAGGGCAGGCCCACGTCCAAATCGGACACCACAGGGACTCGTCCCAAAATCGCAACTTCTTCGGGAAGCGTGGTGCATAAAATACTAAAGTCAGGTTCCTCCGCTATCCCTAAAGGACTTGTACGCAGGAGCACACCAGTTCTGGCCACCAAACCACTGGAATCGAGAAAATCAGTGCAAGTTAGCAAAGGGTCTGTGACCACCATATCAAGACCCGCTGCAGATAAGACACTAACAAAGGCTGCGACTGATGTTTCAGCAGTCGCATCCCTTTTGGACTTAGCTCCATCAACATCAGCTACTGCATCTAATTTGAGGGCTCCCGCTGCCCTAAGCGATCGACAGATCTCTTTAGGGAGGCCATCGCGAATGTTGGGGAGATCTGGCCTAAAGCATGGCTTGAGGCCGTTCCTAGAGACCAGGTCTAGGTCACGCGCCTGGATTCCAGCTGAGCCGTCAGATCCTAAGCATATCTTGGACCATATACGGCTCGCAAGTTCATACCTTCCCACAGCGATTGGAGGGTAGTGAAGTTGGGAGAGGCCAAGGAGGACTCAAGACAGGTCGTTGTGCTCTTGAATAAGCTATGCCTTCTACCAAATCACCCTGACAGTCCATGAAAAAGACACAGGAAAAGAAGGTCCAAAACCAGGGATACGAAAGAAGTTCGGCCGCGGTAGAGGATATGTCGTGTGACGGTGACAGCGATACGCTGTTAAGATGGTTGGCGACTTCTTCCGAATTGTGGAAGTTAGCACAGCGGATGAGGAGGACCTACTATGCTGAGACGCCGAGGACACCGATACGACGGTGACGGTATTAAATATTGCAAGGAAGATGCTCAGGGTGGTCCAAATTAATCTGCACCACTCTAAATAGCTTCCGCTGCTCTTGTCCTACGCCTAAGCGATAAAGCGGAGGACATTATTCTAATTCAGGAACCGTAGGTCCTGGATGACAAGGTGCGCGGACAAATTTCCCAAACTATGAACTATACTACGTTCAAAACGCAGGAAGCCTCGATCATTTATTTTAGAGGAGAAATTCTACAAAGCATTCTTACTATCTGATTACAGCAACAAGAACACTGTGACCATTGCGTTAGATCATCAATCCCATATATATTGGCTGATGTCTGCGTACATGGTTGTGTATAATTCGTTTTACAAGTAACGATCTTAATAGGTACATAGTACCGTGATACTCTTGACGGTATATTAAAACTTAATTTATTAAGAAGGAAAGGGCTATATATATCTCCAATTAAAAGTTTAACTATAAAGATTCAAAAGCTTAAGGCGGTCTCTGTATGGAGGAAGGTTCCGCGTTGGGTCCCAACGCAGGTTTCTCAAAGCAAACAGTAGGAATTGATTTTGAACTGATTCCAGTTTATCTTTATACAATTGATACTGTGAGGTCCAAAGAGCAGATGCATATTCCAATATAGGTCGAACCAACGTGGTGAAAGGAGTATTTGTAATATATGGATCATTTAATTCCTTAGACCATCTTTTAATGAAGGCTAAAACTCCCTTAGCCTTATTCACACAGATGTTAATTTGAAAATTAAAGAGCAATTTGGTATCCATGATAACCCCCAAGTCAGAAAATATTAGGACTTGTTCTAGGGTGTGATCTTGAATTTTATATGTGACAGAAAGTGGAAATTTTCTTGAAAAACACATAAATTTACATTTTTTAATGTCAAGACTCGTAATTTATATTGCACCATTTGACCAAATTGTCTTGGAGATGAACCTGCTCAACCACTGATCTATGCGACATCGGCATATATTAAAATTTCAGAAAATCTTATTACTGAAAAAGTATAGGTCCAAGATGACTTCCTTGAGGAACCCCAGAAATGACAATAAATATATTTCGACAATGTATTATTAAATAACACTCTCTGTTTCCATTTTAGGCCCTGCATAATGTAATATGCAAGGTATATTCATTTCAGTCAGATGTTTGTAACCACTTGAAGGAATCTCTGGAGATATAGAAAAGTATATATATTCGTGATCAGCGTCGCTCAAATTTTCGATTGAACGATGTCCGTCCGTCCGTCTGTCCTTCACCTGGCTGGTTCTTACGATAACTTGAGCAAATGTTGAGCTATTTTGACGAAATTTGGCATCAGTAACCTGTGATCCAACAGTACGGAGAGAATTGATATTGGGCATGATCGGTCAATAGCCACGCCCACACCAAGCATTCAAAGCGACTAACTTCGGAATTTTCAAAATCTTTAACTTGCTATAACTCATTTAATATACCATTTGAGGCAACAATATTTAGCACATAGCGTTACATTATACTGCTACATAACCTTTTCAGAAATGGGAGAGCCACGCTTACTTTTTATAGTAGCGCCCATACAAAGTGTCTGTACATCTTTTAAATTGGAACAGCTGTAACTTCTGCGATATTCTGTCTAGAATAATCATAATTGACACTTATATTATTATGGTAGTCGGAAATAATGTGGCATAAAACCAGCATGCCACGTCCACTTCTTATTGGGGCTCCCAGACAAAGTTGCGGAAATTAAAACAATTTTTTAACCTCTATAACTTACAACTTATTTGGCATAGAACAATCATGTTTACGTTGTCGTTTAGCATTGTAAAGATAACTGTTTCGTTACCTGTAATAGGGAGGAAGTTTTAGATATCACCCCTACAAACGACTCTTCGGACTCTCTGGTTTGGGAATGGAGGGTTGACAAAGAACATTCTTTCTCAGATCATAGGTATATTAGCTTCCGCCTTGATATAAGGCCACAAAAGCAGATACCATTTTAAAATAGGAAACGCACAAATTGGGATAAGTATAGAGCCACCGTAAATAAATCGCTCACTCATATGGCGCCCTCAAGCCTGCAAAATGAGGAGCAGCTTGAGGCCGCTGTTCAACAAATTACAGAAGCTTGCAGGAAAGCTACTGTTGCGTCCTGTCAAATTAGAATGACTCCAAAAAAAAAGACCTCCGTGGAGGTCGGTGGAGATCATCACTCTAAGGAAGGAGTGTCGACAGCAATTCAACCGAGCCAAAATCACCAATCAATGGCAACCCTATAAGGTGAGCCTTCTAGTGTTTTAAAAGGCGATAAGGAGAGCAAAAAGATCATCATGGAATGACTTTTGCAGCAACTTAGATGAAATGTAAGAGGCAAGCCAAGCCGCCTACGAAAGATTCTCGCAACGAATCCAGTTACACCCAGATTCAATAGTCTGGAAACTCTGCGGGTACCAATTGATACCTATTTTCCAAGCTGTTTGGAGGACAGCCCTGGTCGAACTCCCAATGTTAATCCTAGTAGAATTATCTACGACGTCCCGCATAAAATAATCAATAAAACAAAGATTAATTAAGCGATAAATAATTTGAAACCATTCAAGTCACCAGGACCTGATGGTATTATACCCGCGGACATGCAGAAGAACACCTTGGTTGGAGGTAATCTTCTCTGCATGCCTAAGGCTATGATATGTCCCCAAGACATGGCTACAAGTTAACGTGGTGTTTATCTCTAAAGGCGGAAAAACGTCCCACTCAAAGCCAAGTGATTTCAGACCTATAATTCTATCATTCTTCTTATTAAAAACTCTTGAAAGACTACTTGATGTGTACTTAAGGGGCTCTATAGATACTAAGAATATATCTTCATTGCAACACGCATATAACAAAGGCAAGTCTGTTGAGACAGCCCTTCACTCACTTGTGCAAAAGATCGAAATATCTTTGCACTGCAAAGATTATAGCTTGGTCACCGTTCTAGATATTAAGGAAGCCTTCAATAACATAAATCCAGAAGCAGTCGAAAACTCTCTTGCTATGCTTAAGGTGGATGAACCTATTATTAGATTCATTAGTCTGTTGCTAAAGCAAAGAGTGATAAACTCAAAATTGGGTACCTAATGCATTAGCAGATTTGCGATTAAGGGCACCCCTCGAGGGGTTGTGCTGTCGCCTCTTTTGTGGAACTTAACCATCAATGAAGTTCTCATATCTTTACAGGCCACGGGATGCAAAGTGGTGGCTTATGCAGATGACGTGGCACTTGTGGCATCGGGAAAATATTTAAATACACTCACCGAAGTGATGAACCATGCCTTATCAATCTTGTCCAAATTGGCTTCAAACTCTGGTCTGGCCATCAACCCTGCCAAAACTGAGCTAGTCCTCTTTACTAGAAAGCATGAAATACCAATTTTACCTTACCTAGAATTGGGAGAACTAGTCTAAAGCTAACTGAATAGGCGAAGTACTTGGGTATAACTTTAGATAGAAAACTAAGTTGAAAACCAAATACGAAGGAAAGAGTTCGTAAAGCAACAGCAGCACTCTATTCCTGTAAGAAAGCCATAGGTAAAAGATGGGGGATGAGTTCTACAAACGTATCATGGCTATACTCTGCGGTCGTCACACCAATTCCTTTTTACGGTGTGATAGTCTGGTGGGAATCCTTAAATAAGGAGGTACACAGACGGCAAATAGATAAGGTTCAAAAGACGTCTGCGGTGTTGACTACAGTTGTCCTAAGAACCACCCCGTCAAAAGCACTCTACTCGCTATTGCATCTACTCCCCGTAGATTTATTAATTGGAATATAATAGAGGTATTGTCAACGAAACTGCAGTTCAAAAGGTAAAATTGTAAACAGATGGCTCCAAATTGGAGGGTAGGGTAGGAGGTGGCGTCTTTTCTGATTCCTTACGCGTTAAGCTCAAGTTCCGATTACCCGACTTTTGCAGTGTTTCTCTAGCTGAGGTTATGGCTATTAAGGAGGTGGCAACGCGGCTTCGCTGTAATATAATATCTTACAAAGATGTTTATATCTACACCGACAGTTAAGCCGCCATTAAATCTCTCTCAGGAACGTTCACGAAATCGGCACTTGCTCTTAAATGCCGCTCAGCTTTTAACGAGCTAGCGGAGCACTACAATGTACACATTGTATGGGTACCGGGGCATAGGGACATTCCAAGGAAATGTGAGGCAGATGAATTGGCGAGATCGGACACTATGTTGACGGAGATCTATCCAGCTCATCAAGCCGGAATTCCGCTTGCAACATGCAAGCTTCTTATCACACAACATTACCTCACAATTAGCCAACAGAAGATGGTGGGGTGTGAGCTCTTGTGCTACTATTAGAAAAGTCTGGCCAACTCTTGACAATAGACGAACTCATTCACTGTTGTCAATGAGTAGGAACACCATCAGTAATGTAGTCGCCGTACTCACGGGCCACTGGCTTGTGGGTAAGCATGCTGCAAGGCTCGGTTTACCGGCCAACGATTTTTGTCGCAGCTGCCAGAACGAGGAAGAGTATGAAAGGGTTCACCACTTCCTCTGCATATGCCCCGCCTTGGCACGCAGAAGACACACTCTACTGGAGAGTGCCTTTTTTACAGATACCACTGAGATTGCACCCATAGATGTCGGGGACATTGCTCTATTCATTAGGAAATCCCAATGGTTCCGCTTAACAGAGGAGATAGGATAGTAAGCATCAGTGATGCATGGTGTCACAATGGGTGAATTATTTGGCCGCATAACCTAACTAACCTAGAGCCAAATACCTTAGTCTCCATCTGGACAGAAGACTCACATGGCAGAAACACATCTTAACAAAACGAACAGCTTGGCATAAAGCTAACAAAACTGCAGTGGTTAATTGGCGGCAATTCTCAATTCTCTAGAAAACAAATTATTAATATATAAAGTAATTGTCAAGCCAATATGGTCATATGGAATACAGCTGTGGGGAACAGCGTCAAAATATAAAATTAACACAATACAACGGTTGCAATTCAAAGTACTACGAATGATCCCAAATGCACCTTGGTATGTTACGAATGACATAATACATTACTATTTAAATATTTCATCCGTACAAGAAATAATTAAATACAACCGAAGTTATCTACAATGTCTGGAGAAGCATCCCAATGCACTCGTCACTGAACTGAAGAGCAACATAGGAACAACACATAGGTTAAAAAGATTGGCATCATATATATATATATATATATATATATATATATATATATATATATATATATATATATATATATATATATGTGTGGCACTTAAAGCCCCAAAGGGCTCATTGGCCGAGCTTCTCTTTCATTACTGTTGTGCGTCTTAAATTTGGACAGTATTAGAAGGAACCTACTTATTTTAACCGGTTCCGAACGGCAGAACACTTGTGACATCACTTTTTCTGAGCTTTGTCACAGAGTTCTTTTAGAAGCTTTTTCATGGCAAGTTGTTACTGTCGGAAGAATTGCCAATTGCTTGCCGACAGGTGGGTACCATTCGAAAGAAAAATCTTATCGATATTAAATTTGTTATCCATCAGCCAGGGATTGAACCACGACCTACAGATCAGAAGGCGAACACACTAACCACTGAGCTACGGCACCCACTCAGATTCGCATTTTGCCCAATAATATAATGAAATATTATGTATTGTAATTTATAAATTATTATTAGTATTATTTAATGGTACAGCAGTGGCTACTTCCTGATAAATATCCAATGGATAGATGTAAAATAAATGGAGTTAAAATAATTTTTAAATGAAGCCTTGCCTCGGATCAGGACTACCCCCTTTGTTAACGACCTCCACAAACGAAATAAGGACCACGATTTACAGGTATGCACCTGGAGTGTCCGGTCGCTCTATAGGGAAGGTGCTCTATTCCACGCTCCGACGGATGAGAGGACGATGCGAGCAAAGAGAACTTCTATCAGCACCTCCAAGCAGTGTATGACCGCTGCCCCCGCCACGATATCAAAATCGTGCTTGGCGACCTTAATGCCAGGGTGGGCAAGAGTGCTTCAACTGCCGGAAAATTCAGCCTCCACCAGAACACTTCCGATAATGGAATGAGGCTTATCGAATTCACCCCAGCACGAAACATAGAAATTAGCAGTTCGAGATTTCAACATCCATAAAGCAACGTAGCTGTCTCCAGATTAACAAACGAAGAACCAAATTCATCACGTGATCATCGACGGAAGGCATGCTGCCAGTGTGATGGACATTAAATAAAACCATGGTGGAAACATCGACTTGTATCACTACCTTGTTGCAGCTAAGGTGCGCTCACAGTTATGTGTCACAAAGAACAAACGAAGTCCCACACCATTCGATTATCGGATCTGCTTTTGCAGAACAGTCCTTCTCTTTACGATACATGCGCACAGTGGACACATATATCCCACTCCATGACTACTGCTGCTAAGAAGGTAATCGGTTTCTACCGTCCTCTAAAAAATGAACGATATGATCAGGAGTGTCGCATCGCTACACAGAGAAAGACGTCGCCAAACCCTTCGTGTAGGCGATATGAGAGCAGTTAAGGAGCGGTACATAGAGACGAGAAGTGCGAAGAGACGTCTTTTTAGCCGTAAGAAGAGGTAGCTAGAAAGATACGAGTGTAAGGAGATAGAGATGAGTAGAGACAGGTATGAGACTCGAAAATTCTTTGAGAAGGTAAAGCGCCTGAGTGTCGGTTTAAATCTAGGACCCTCTTTCTGTCCTGATAACCATGGGAATCTGGTTACAGGTGTCCAGAGTGTACTAAGCTTATGGAGGGAAAACTTCTCCATGTTACTGAATGGCGACGCCTCGAACAATACCGTAAGGAAAGGAGATCTCTCGAACTCTCCAATTATGGACGATGGTATATATTTTCCACCACCCGACCATGATGAGGTCAGACAGGTTAGGCTGAAAAACAACAATGCTGCAGGTGCTGATGGCCTGTCTGGGAGTTGTTTAGGACTAGAGGCGCTGAGCTGGATGTGCGCATGCCCGATGATTGGAGGCTCATTGTTCTCTGTCCCGTACATAAGAAATTATTGGGAAGGACCTCTCACCGAACGGGGTTTCAGACGAGGTTATTTATTATCCTGCGACTTCTTTAATCTTATTATGGAGGAAATAATACGAGTTGCTGATCTACGACATAGTGGCACTATCTTCAACAATAGTGTCATGCTGTTAGCGTATACCGATGATATTGATATTGGCATGAACACGCGAGCAGTCAGTACAGCATTCTCAGAGTTAGAGAGTCGCGTCGAATGAGTCTTAGGGTAAACGAGGGCAAAATGAAGTACCTACTATCAATAAAACATGGTCTCAACATCTCGCTGTTGATAACTATGCTTTTGGTAGTGAAGGACTTTATCTATCTTGGGACCAGCATCAACACCAGTAATGACGTCAACCTGAAGATATTGTCAAGGATCACTCTTGGTAACAGGTGCTTCTTTGGGCTAAGTAAATAATTAAGAATCTACAAGTCTCTCATCATGCCCGTCCTTACATTCGGCCCCGAAGCTTTTACAATTTCCACTTCAGATGAGAGTCTTACTCATGATCTTTGGATCTATTTGCGTTGGTAGCGAGTATCGAATAAGGTACAGCCATGAGCCGTAAGAACTGTATGCCGTCACCGACATAGTAAAGCGCATTAAAATTCAGCAGCTGTGCTGGCTTGGTCATGTCGAGCGATTGGAAGAATACGCTCCAGCTAAGAAGGTGTTAAATTCGGGATACGCTGGTGGACGACGCAGGAGAGGCAGAACTAAACTCCGTGGAAAGATCAAGTATTGGAGTTCTTTCATAGCATAGAATTTTTAACTGGCGCCAACTAGCGAATCAAAGAGGTGACTGGCGAAGCATATTCGGCCTAAATCGATTTTCGGTTGTAATGGCCACGTAAGTAAGTAAGTAGTGAAATAAAAAACTTAAGTAAATTAAGGGGGAAATGGGATTAAATCGTGTAAAAAAAGTTAAATCTGAATTAAGTTAAATCTATTTATTAAAACCAATGGTACATTATAGTATGACAATAATATTGTGTAAAATTTTCATGGAAAAATATTAAAAAATTCTGGAGCGTCTCGGAAAAAAGTTGATTTGCGGTGTCCCTCATAAATCAGTGCTGTTTCATCTGAAATCAAAAAATTAAAACTATATCGTTAGATAATCGCTTTGCCCAGATAAAGCGGGGGGTTTTTTGAAAATCCAATTTTTTACTTTTTGGGAACACTTTGAAAGAAAAAACGCGATTTTTTTTTGTGAAAAAATTGTAAATTGACAAATATTAACAAATTGAAAAAAACTCTAACGTTACCTCGTAAATTACAGAAATAGTGTTCAAAATTTCAAAACGATGGATGCAGTAGTTTTGAAGTTATGAGGGACTTTGAAAACGTGAGTTGTGGGAAAACGCATTAAAGTTTTGAACACTAAAAAATTTGGGATAAAACGTTCTTAAGCGAGTTCTATCGGCTTACCTCACACTGAATTATCGATGTCAGGTCCATAAAGGATGTTGCAATCATCTATGATGTCTAAAGTAACTTTTTTGCTCTTGTCTACGATGCATTCTATAGAAATCGAAGCAGCTGCCTTGTAACAATAGCGCGCTCGAGTCAGGTAGGTATAAAAATAGTCATAACTTGCCGTCAATTTTGTTCCGATTGACTTGCAATTCAGACACAACATTCTTAAGATATTATTCATACATTTAAAAAAAATTAAAAACAAAAAATATTTAATCCCTATTCCCACCTTAAATTAAATGCTTCAGATACATAAACATTATATTAGTTGAACAATAAATTCAAATTTTAATACATTTAAAAAAATGAGCGAATTATTGTGTACATGGCAGCGAAAGCCGTGGAGGATGGACTAGGGCCTAACCATGCCGCGAGCCTTCCGAGATCTAGTACGAGTGCAAGGTTGGCACTATTAACCAGCAGGGCATTAGTTACCAGATCAACGTTCGCGACTGCACCCAACCCCAAGGGCCTTCGTACTGCGATGAGAATCTTAGAGAGAATACTCGCCATACCGGAGAATGAGAGATCTGATAAACCGAAGGCTTCTCTGGTATGGGCGAAAGATATAACGAATCGCAGTAATATCAAGCGTCAGCAGTCATCTGAAGACACCGCCAAACCAGTTGCTAAAAGAGCTCGCGGAAATGTGGGTCCCTCCTTTAGCGAAATCCTTCAAGGAGACTTGGTAATGGCGGTGGTCTACAGGAATGACGCTGATGGCTTCATCGTTTTCATTGCCTGCATAAGCCTTGGCTACATTCCTCAACTTTGGAGACGAGTCAGAGTTGTCTTCATACCTAAGGCTGAAAAGAGCTCCCATACAATCCCAAAGGAATGACGCTGATGGGTTCATCGTTTTCATTGCTTGCATAAGCCTTGGCTACATTCCTCAACTTTAGAGACGAGTCAGAGTTGTCTTCATACCTAAGGCTGAAAAGAGCTCCCATACAATCCCAAAGGACTTTAGACCAATTAGTCTATCGTCATTCTTACTCAAAAACTGGAACAACATGTTGTTTCATTCATACAAACTCAAACTCTTACTGCCTGGAAATGTCTCCTCATTGCTTAGCAGCTACCTCACGAAGAGACATTTTCTCGTACATCACATGGATTACACAACAAATCCATTGGATATACACGCTGGCGTTCCTCAAGGAAGCGTTTTGGGCCCCTTACTGTATCTCTTATACACTTCAGATATGCCCAACAATAACTATACATTCATATCGACCTTTACTGATGATACGGCAATATTGTGCTCTCGCTCTAACCCCATAGAAGCTACTAAACTCTTGCAGACTCATATCGATTCTCTCGAAATCTGGGTAGCAAAATGGCGTATAAAAGTCAATGAATCAAAGAGCGTACATGTAACCTTCACGCTAAGGCTAGATACATGTCCCCCACTTAATATTAATGGCCAATCAGTTCCACAATGTTCCTCAACAAAGTACTTGGGTATTCACCTCGACAGAGGGCTGACATGGAAAAATCAGATAGAGGCAAAGAAAACTCAGATCAAGCTTAAAATGAATCAGTTATGGTGGCTGTTACACAAAAGATCAAAGTTGAATCTAGAATACAAAGTGCTATTATATAAAGCAATCCTGAAGCCTATTTGGACTTATGGTATTTAGTTTTGGGGCACCGCATCTCCCTCAAATATCGAAAAATTGCAGCGAATACAATCCAAGTGTCTGCGAATTATTGTAAACGCGCCTTGGTATATGAGGAACGTTAACATCCATCGAGATTTAAATGTACCCACAATTTCTGATTTGATTACTTATTGTTAGTTTCTAAGTAATTTTAGAAAGATCCAATAAAAAAAGCTTGATAAAAAAAAATGTTTCATTCTCAACATGCGTACATAAAGGAAAAGTCCGTATCAACTGTAGAAAAATATCTTCATAATAAAGAATTTGCACCAGCGGCAAATGAAGGTGCCTTCAACAATGATCAGCCCAGAGCAATCACAGAGGCTCTTGCACATCTTGGGGAGGAGGTAACGCTTAACAGATGGATAGAACGGCAATTGAAAGATAGACACATTATATTCGAGCTGGATGGATCGACCATCACGAAACGTGTAAAAAGAAGAACTCCACAAGGTGGGGTATTTTCCCCTGTTCTATGGAACTTGGTAGTTAACGAACTACTACGGGAAATAGAGAGGAAGGGGTGCGGAGTGATTGCTTATGCGATGAAGTTGTCTTGTTGGTGACAAAAAATTTCCGGAAATCCTAAAGGACATGGACATCAAAGTCCTTCTGACATGCAAGCGTACTGGATAATTTTAATATTGAAACTTCACTTGATTATATCAAATCTACATACGCCTTTGAAAGGAAATTCCTAACCTCCTTCCCTGATAGGTTCGCCTGGGAGGCGGAAGGATTCATGCCAAGTTGTACTCTCATCTTTATTGATGGCTCTAAACTTGATCGAAGAATGGAGGCAGGTGTGTATTCCGAGTCATTCAACCTAAATATTTCTTTCCGCCTGCCTGATCACTGTAGTGTGTTTCAGGCAGAAGTTAAAGCGATTCACACTGCACTTACTTAGATCAAGCAGAACATTTCCTCCCGAAGAGACATTTGAATCTTGAGCGATGGCCAAGCTGGAATTAAGGCCCTGGACTCATTTTTCGTGAAATCGAAAACTGTTCTTGACTGCCGCAAATTTCTTAACGAGATGGCTGAGCAGCACAATATTTTCTTGTGCTGGGTACCCGGACACAGGGGTATACGACGAAACTGCATAGCCGATGAGCTTGCAAGACAGGGTACAAAAGAGTCTCTAACCCATGAGAATTCTCGGTTATGGATCCTAATAGCTACGTTTAAGCATAATTTGGAGGTTATCACCACCAACGTCTTCCAAAAAAGATGGACGGATATTCCCATCTGTAGGACGGCGAAATTGCTGTGGCCCCTACTCAGTAAGAAACGTTCACGCAAACTTGCCGATCTTAATAGGGTAGACATCTCGACTTATGTGGGAGTGGTATGTGGTCACTGCCTCATAGGTCCTCACGCTGTGAGATTAGGTTTGGGCAACCTCGCTCAATTATCCCAGATTGACATTGTCAATCTCCTAAAATTCAGTCAATATTCCGGTTGGTTCAGCGAGTAACTTGGTGGAGGGATAATCCGCGTGGCGGTATTACATCGGGCCTTAATTGGTCTATGTGCGCTCCCTCTTCATAAAGGGCGGCCGCTCTAACCTCACCTAACCTATTGTGTACATTAATTTATATGTGCAATCAGTGCAGCCACAGCATCCTAAACAACAACTTCCCATCTACAAATACCACGACAATCAACACCTCACTTACACCTGCATTGATCTCCCGTCATATTTCTACAAATAAGGAGTTACCAACGTTGGATCGAGGTCAATGGCTCCCCATCCCTCGCACAGTCATGTGGCTACAACTTATTTAATTAAAAGTAATATATTTACTTTATTATATATCATATTGTAGATAGGTATATGGTATTGGTAGTAGCGCCAGACCAAAAATAACATTTACGTGTTTTTTGCGGTCAAATATCAAGAAATATATTCCATATGTTCGATATATGCCAAGAAATATGTGGAAAAATTGAAGAAATTTTGATTATTTTTTGTGTGATGGTATAACCTTCTTTCCTGTTCTTGAAACATCAATGTCTAAGCTCGAAGAGGGTCCTGGATGTCTTTATGCTGTTCTGTTCATCCTCCACTCACACAAGAAAGAAAAACTTCGGGGAATTTATAATACCGTAAAATCTGCTGAAGTCTATTAAGGTAGGATCTATACTAAACTTCCTATTGGATGCTGAACTTAGAGAAATACTCTAGTCCATGATGGGGTCCACAATAGACGCAGTGCAATAAAACCCTCTAATAATAATAATCCTCCACTCAATTAACAAGAGGCCGGAACTATGACGATATCGGCTGATGCAGTTCTACATGATTTCAGTATCCGGATTGGTAAATAATCGTGCTTCTAGCAGCAACAGCCCTACGTTTAGAAATTTCAGTTAACCATGCTTATGTTTGTTCAACTGTTCTGCGTGAATAAAATGTCCCTACGTAATTGCTTCCGAAATGAACGGGCAATTAAATATCTTCTATACTTGTACTTTATATATGGGTTGTGTTATTCGCACTAAATAAAACGACTGTATACTTTGATCGTTAACGACTAGTCTGAAATACATAAGTTTTTAAAACGTGTGTTAATATTTATTTACTTATTTATATGTACCAAAAAAAAAAATACTACAATGCAGGTGTTCTTAACCGTTGGCAACTTTGGGGGTAGTGCAATCGGTGACTCAACAGTTATAATGGCTGTAATTCAGCACCACATGAATGATTGAAGGTTTTCTGCAATAAAGAGATGAATTAAAATCGTTATAAATTTAAATTAATGAAACCTTCTTTCCATACCTTTCAGAGACAGATTTTCACCAACTTTTTATAGCAAATAACCCTCTCTTTTGCCTTTTATACTATAAGTTGTTTGTTTAAATGACGAACTCGGAAAAAGACACGATGTTTGAAAAAACACCGCTTTACATCAGAGGTTAAATCTAATAGGCACTGCTGTAGATTTTTGCAATGTGCTATTGCAGACAAGTACATCCTATTAAATACCGCTTCGAGCTCTTCTTTTTATTTAAGAATTGTGGTGATGCTTCTTCAAAAAACCTTTCGATGACTGATCTACCAAAGTAAATGTAGTTTGGCTTTCCTCCTTGTATTCGTCAATACCCTGTTTTCGAATACCAACATCCTTTTCAAGGCCATCTTTATGCAAACTTCCCACATCGCTATCTAAATTAACAGTCATTATGTCCGAAATAATTTCGGCTTCTTTTCGACGCCGTGTAACTAGGTATTTGAAATTATACCTAGACTGCACATATTCAGATAGTATTGTCAGTGATTTGTTAGTTAGTAGCACACCCTTCTGAAACTGTTGCAAATTTCTCTTTCCTGGAATAACTCATTCATCCGGTTTAATATCTGTTGCTGACGCCGAATGTTAAGCCCAAACGGTTCCTGTTGAAGTGTTATTTGCTTTATTTATAGAAATATATCATTAATGACAAACACCCTTTACATATCCAGGATAGTTATTTATTTACAGAAGAGTTGAGGACGTCGAAACAATCATTCACTAATTGAATGAGTTCTGCTGTCTCGAGTGACTTTACTGCGTTCATTCCCAAAGTGCAGTAGCGATGTATGGCTTAGCATTAGTATTTAAAAGCAACTACGCTGCTAACTTTACTTTTTGCCTTCCTGAAAAGCGTATTTCCTGTTTCAAGGATATGATTCCTTAGCAGCTTTAATAGGTGTGGCAAGTTAGCAAAAATGAATATTTTACAGTCTAAACTCATGGGGTTTGGGAACCAAGGTTGCTTTAAAAAATGCTCATGTGGCTTCAAAGGAGAATACATTTTTGAAATATTGACTCCCTACCCATGTTCCCATGTCACACACGGTCGCTAGTACATGGAAGCTGACCAGTAAGCTCTAAGTACGCATATTTTAAAAATTTATGATTTCTACATGTCATTTATCTTAATTTTTCTTATTTGACCTTACGTAACAACCTTTCGAATAGAGGACATAATGCACTGACTTTCTAGGAGCTCCATTTCTAACCCTTTATTTTTCTCAAGCAATAATTTGTTTAGCGCTTTAAATGCGGAAATTTCCATCTCCATTGTTCTTTGTATCAAAGTGGAGCGGAGGAGATTTGTTATTGTAACACGGGAGGTATTAACATAAGGTGAATCAATGTAGCTTACTAGGTCTGCGTATAATTATTGGTGTGCATAGTGTAACATTCAGCGGTCCCGAAAGTTCCACTATCATTTTCTGTCGTTTTGTTCATGAATTTGCTACAAACATAGAAGTAAACGTGTAATACTCACACCAATAATAGAATGGGAATTTAAATGGCCTTACTTTTCGTTAGAGCTCAAACCTAAAACTATGTATAGATGGGCACTCAGGGGTCTGTAAATACTTTGAATAAATATACACAATTAGTATTCCGATATACTTATATTTATTTTTTGATTTACACGTTAACTTTTCGTATGTTTATGCACTTAGCTTTACTTATACATAGGCACAATCGATAAGCATATAAATATTCACTAAATAAAAATTCACTAAATAAATTGATACAATATTTCGCACTATTTATAATCGATACGATGAAATATATAAAAGGTAGGTTTAGAATTATTAAATATAAGAACGGTGCGGAATGGCACGATCTCGCTGGAAAAATCTTGGACCGAATAGTGAGATGAAGATAACATCGGTCGATTATAACGCGAACCGCGAAAACCCAAAAACATAAAAGGGGAATTTATGTGGAGAGTTGGGTTGCCATATGGTAAGTATGCAAGGTAAGGTAAGTAAAAATGGTAAGTATCATTAATTCATTTTATAAATACTATTTCATTATTTTTACTTCCTTCTTTCAGGGACTGACCATATGGCTTGTCTAAAGGGATTTAGACATCGCGGCCCGCATGCACTCGTGCATTAATTGAGTGCATCTCGTAGACGGGACAGTGAACCGATCGCGTCCTCGATCGCTCGAGCTGTTCTCCGACGAACATCGGGAGTCGGTCGTTGTCTAGGCTGGGAGCTTCTCGGGGTGGAAGCTACATGTAGTTGCTCGACGCGACGAAAGCGCGGAGGGTTTCGCTGCAATCCGTGGCGGAGATCCTCAGATCTGCGCCGA
This sequence comes from Megamerina dolium, assembly GCA_963854835.1. NCBI lineage: Eukaryota > Metazoa > Arthropoda > Insecta > Diptera > Megamerinidae > Megamerina > Megamerina dolium. The sequence goes on from OY978527.1 coordinate 25,032,494, forward strand.
TGCCGGGGTTCAGGACGATGCCTCGTGCGTCCGCCTTCAGGTCGTCCACGTGGCGCACGATTACGTCGTCGACGCTGTTGGGTGGTGCGGCGATTCGGCGGCCCCTGCCCAGTAGCGGACCGGACCGGATGGAGGAGCGTGTGATGCGCCAATCTGCATTTTTTGCACGAGTTTGGCGAATCACACGACCCGGTCCCGTGCGACCGAGCCAGGCAGTTGCGGCAGTATCGATGCGCTCGCACCAGATCTTCCCTCTGGCTTGTGCTCATCGCCAAAAACCCGCGGCAATACCGCAGAGCGTGGAGCCGATGACATAGTTGGCACCGATGATGATCGCTATGGGAACTTGAAAGATAGAATTGAAAAACGAAATTAGCTTAAGGGCTTGAGCCAAAGTCTGATAGCGAATAAAAAGAGATTTTTTTGGATATTACGATTTTACGCGAGCGGCAAAATACATAATTTACTATGGGCCGCTTGAGAACGGCCGATTTGGTCCGAATATCTGCGACACGGATGTGGCCGTCAGATCCTCGATACAAATGAGTGACGAGTCCGAGACTCCATTCGTTGGGGGGCAGCAGCTCATCCTTGATGACCACCAGTTGACCTACTTCCAGCTCCTTTTGAGGGTGTTGCCATTTGTAGGGTTTGTGCAGTTCTTGTAGGTACTCAGTTTTCCATCTGCGGCTAAACTGGTGGTGAAGCGCCTTGAGTTTTTCCCATCGGTTTATTAGGGATATATCTTCCGAGTTGGGTTCGGGCAAGGCCGTTAGTGGAGCACCTCGCAGGAAGTAACCTAGAGTTAGCGCTATCAGTTCGTTGGTATCTTGAGAGAGGGGAGACAATGGTATAGAGTTGAGCACGGCTTCGATTCTACAGAGCAGAATTGAGAACTCTTCGAAGCGGAATTTGTGATTGCCGGCAGTCTTTTTGAGATGAGCCTTAAAGCTTTTGACTGCCGATTCCCAGAGACCGCCCATGTGAGGCGCACTGGGAGGAATAAAAACCCAGTCAATACCTTGCGGAGAGTATTGGAATATCTTTGGACACCTCCTTTGAGAATTTGAGGAATTCTTTACTCATGGCTCTTTGAGCTCCAACGAAAGTTGTACCATTATACGACATGATTTTGCGGGGAAGGCCTCTTCTGCCAACGAATCTGGCGAATGCGGAGCGGAATGCCTCTGTAGAGAGATCAGAGCACAATTCCAAGTGAATGGCCTTTGTGGAAAAGCATACAAATACAGCCACATACCCTTTGAGAAAGGCAGCAGTTCGAAGCGTAGATGCTTTAATTTGGAATGGGTCTGCAAAATCAACACCTGTGGTCGCGAAAGGTACCGACAAGGTACACCGTTCAGGCGGCAGAGCTGCCATAATCTGTGATCGAACCTTTTGTTTGTGGATGGTACAAACTTTGCATAGAAATATGCATTTCCTTATTTGGGGCTTAATAGGAATATAGAATTCTTGTCGAGCCATTCGGAACATGAGCCTTTGTTCTGCGTGTAGGAGCAGAGTATGGAGAAAGTCGAAGTACAAAACGCGAAATCGGGATTTTTCAGGAAGAATTATGGGGTGGCGCTTACTATAACTAAGACCAGAATGAGCTAATCGACCATTTACTCTCATGAGATCTTCCTTGTCGAAAAAAGGATTTAAAGTCAGCAAAGAGCTTTTATTGCTGACTGCGGTTGAGCTGAGAAGAGCCTTCAGCTCTTTGGGAAAATATTGCCATTGGGCTAACGAGATTAGCCGGCTTTTTGCGAAACGAATTTCGTCCTGCGATAGTGAGGAATTCGAAATTGGAGAAGATTTTCGCAATTTAGAGAGTCCGTTATGGACAAAACGGAAAACGTAAGAAATCACACGTAGTGCCCTTGAAAATGATGAGAACCGATCGAGAATGTCGGTATGGTCATCTAACGTGAGAAGAACCTCTACTTTCCTTTGCTCGGGGGGCAAAGTACTGGAAAGTGTTGGTTTTGGCCAGGCTTCTTCGGGGTGATGAAGCCATGCAGGGCCATTCCACCAAAGAGTATTGGACACAAGATCTTGGGGCTTGCATCCGCGTGTACCCAAATCAGCTGGATTTTCGCTGCTGATGACATGGCGCCAGATAGCATTACCAACGTTTTGGAGTATCTGGGCTGTACGATTAGCGACGTACGTTTTCCACGTGTGAGGTGGTTTTCCAGCCATGCGAGAACGATTTGAGAATCAGACCAGAAAAATATGTCTGAGAATTCGACATCTAAAGTTTCTTTAACGGACTTGGCTAGGTGCGAAAGTAAAACGGCGCCACACAATTCCAAACGTGGTAAGCTGACCGTCTGCAGAGGTGCAACTTTTCCTTTAGCCACCAGTAAATGACAGGATATTTGATTATTCATGTCCATTGATCGTATGTACAGGGCTGCACAATACGCTTTCTCTGAAGCGTCACAAAATCCATAAAGCTGGATTCGCTTCTTGGGAGAGAATTGTACCCATCGAGGGATTTCGATGAGACCAATGGGCGAAATGTTCTCCAGAAATACATTCCATTTGATGAGCGATCTGGGTTTCACGCATTCAACCCAGTCGGTGCCTTCTAACCAGAGCTCTTGGAGAAGCAGCTTGACTTGAGTCATGATGGGCGAGAGCCATCCTGCCGGGTCAAAAAGTTTCGCAACGGCAGATAAAATTTGACGCTTGGTAGCAACGGATGTTGTTTCGATGGGCGATACTGAGTACGAGAATGTGTCAGTCAATGCATTCCATCGTATTCCAACGGTTTTTGTGGCACTGGCACTTTCAAATTTTAAAAAATCAGAATCGAGAAGTTCTGATTTTGGTATATTTTCTAAAATTTTAGGATGATTTGCAGTAATCTTTCGTAATGGAAATCCTGCGGAGTTGAGGACTTGTATCAATTGAGATAAAGATTCTACTGCATCTGGAATTATATGTGAACCAGATAATACGTCATCCACATAGGTTTCTTTGAAGATTATTTTTTCCATGAGAGGGAAATTCTTCTTGGAATCCTTAGCCAATTGTTGCAGTGTTCTAATGGCTAAATATGGAGCGCAATTTACACCAAATGTGACTGTCTTCAACCGGAAGTCTTGAATTGGAGAATTTGGTGACCTGAGAAAGAGAATTCGCTGGAAATCCTGGTCGTCATGGTGGACAAGAATTTGTCGGTACATCTTTTGTACATCACCATTGAAAACGAATTGATATAGTCGCCACCTCAGGATGAGAACCATGAGATCTGGTTGTAATGTGGGACCAATATGTAATACGTCGTTAAGAGAATGGCCTGAGCCGCTGCTTCTTGAGGCATTAAAAACAACACGCACTTTGGTGGTTTTCTTTTCTGGCCTCACCACTGCATGATGTGGCAGGTAAAAGGAGAAATACTTGCCATCAGAGATGATTTCATGCGAGCCTGTGGGTTCCATATGATCCAGCGTGAGGTATTCTTCGAGAACCTCATCGTAAATGGCTTTGAGATCGCCTTTCTTTGAAAAATTTTTCTCCATACTGCGAAATTGATTATAGGCTATGGTTCGGGAGTGACCAAGAGCCGTAAGAGCGGGAAAACTGGATTTAAATGGAAGCCTGACCACATATCTTCCATCTGACCTACGAGATGTGGTCCTCTGATAGTAGTCTTCACAGGCTATATCTTCTTCCGATACTTGAGCTGGCTGATTGACTTCTTCCTGTTCCCAAAACTTCCTTAGTTGAGAACTAAGAAGTTCATTGGAAACTTCCTCTACCTGTGTCGAGAATGATGACACTTTTTGAGAGATAGGGCCACTAATTATCCAGCCAAATATCGTATTCTGTGCGAGAAGGCTTCCACAGATATTATGGCGTATTCCGGTTAGGAGGATTTGAGGAATCAAATCACTACCTATGACCATGTTAATTTGCGCCTGCACGAAGCAATTCGGGTCAGCCAAATCTAACATTTCGAATTGCTGCCAATCGAGCTTAGAAATTTTAAATGTGGGTAGAAATTTGGTCAATTGTGAGAGTACAATTGCCCGTGTCTGTAACTTTTTATTAGCCTTTGGGGCGACTAACGTAACGGTACAAGTCTGGTTAGAGTTTTGGATGGTTTTACCACCTATTCCAGAAATTTCGACGTGAGGTGCTTGCGAAGGAAGCCTCAGCCGATTTTGTACCTTGGTAGAGATGAATGTTCGTTGAGAACCTTGGTCGATGAGTGCTCGAACCTTGTGAAGTTCTCCAAGATGCTCTATAGAGACAAGAGCTGTGGGCAAAAGAGTTCTTTCTTCATTTGAGGTGAACAATGCTTGCACCTTTGAAGAAGACTTGGAGCATTATGAGCAGGGTTGCTCATCTTCGGATGATCGGTCCTGAGATCTCCGGCTTCTCGAGTCTCTTGAGGGGGTTATCGTCTGCTGCGTGCTCTTTTTCTTATTGTGCGGCTGAAGCGTGGAGGTTTGAGCCAAAACCTTAGTGTTCCTACTGGGAATATTATCTGCTGGTATGTGAAGCATCGTGTGATGCCTTCGCTGACATTGCAAACAGGAGTGTTTGCTTTTGCAGTCCCGTTTATGGTGAGTAAAGGCCAGGCAGTTCTCACAGAGATTGTGTTCTCGAACTAGCCTCACTCTATCACGAAATTTTCGTTATTGAGCGCTTACTGCTTCACAATAGCTCCAGCTTTCCCTGCAGTTTTGTATCGGAGATGATACAGTTTTTGGGCAGAAGAGAGTTTAGGGTGGTTTATGTAAACCGCCGTAAACATGTCGCGAAAGGACGTCCATTCTTCGTACCCGCCGGAAAATGTTTCGGTATCACAAGTAGGAACAGTCAGGCAAATCGCGGAATTATTTGCCTGCTCTGTTGCAGAAATAGAGGTAATTTCTGCTTGTGATAGAAGTTCCAATCTGGAGGCTGATTGTACTTCTAAGAGATCCGAAATCTGTGCTTTTATGGTGTGCACGCGCTCTTGGCAGAGTTCCATTTTATTTCTCGCTGCCATTTTGAAATTACTGGGCAGCTCGTCCTCATCCGTTAAACCTACTCTTCTAAACGTGGGTTTGACTTGATCATAATAGCAGCTCAAGTCCTCGAGCTTAGCCTTCAGGAGAGAAGGTGTTAAGTCTTCAACCGGAATTGTTGAAAACTTCGTGCAGAAATGCACCAGGTTGTCCGCCTCGAAAATGAGCTCATTCAAGGAGGGGTCATAAACTCTTTTTCTAGGAGTTTTCTTTGTTTCGGATGGAACTTTTGGCATTTTTTCCACTGCGACTTTTGGAATAGCGCCAGCTGACTCTGCCCTACGACCTTCAGAGGCTATTTCCTGCTTTTCTGGCATATTTGACCGAATCTATCAAGGTTTGTGGAGTGAAGAGAGTATCAAAAAAATACACCAAAATGCACTGACCGATTATCCGACAATATTGATATAGAGAAATTTATTGATCGATCGATAATAGAAATGTTATCGATATAATGTATAAATTAGAAAAATATATATATGGGAATATATATAAAGAAGAAATATGTATGTATGTATATATTTAAGGGAATATATACATATATACCGAAGAAAATATATATGAGAATATATGTTTAGATGTATATATATATGTGGATATATAAAATTGAAACGAATTATATATATATAGCCGTGAATATATATATACCAAAATGCAATATATATATGAAAATATATAAAGTGATGAAATTTGTGTATATATATGAGAATATATAGAGATGAAATGTGTATATATATAAGTGAAAATATATATGTGAATATATAGAAATGAGTATATGATATCTATGGGAATATATAAAAAATGTGTAAATAATTTATGAGATTATATTAAAAAAAATATGTATATATATAAGTGAATATATATACGAAAAAAAAATATATATATGAGGATATATAGAGCTGTGTATATATATATATATATATATATATATATATATATAGATATATATATATATATATATATATATATATATATATATATATATATATATATGGGAATATATATAAAAAGAAATGTGTATATATACCAAAAAAATATATATATGAGAATATATGTATATATGTATATATATATATATGTGGATATATAAAAATTGAGACGAATTATGTATATGTATATACACGTGAATATATGTATGTACCAAAATGCAATCTATATATGAGAATATATTAAAAAATATGTGTATCTGTATATATATGAGAATATATATATATATATGTATATATAAGCGGATATATAAGTAACTATATAATATATATAAAATTGATAAACTTAAGTCCTTATCTGTTCGGCTGCTGGTGCTTATGCTGTGATGCGCTGCTGCCCCACTATACGATTGTTGTCGTTTGTAGATATATTATTAACACAAAAAAAAAATTTTTTTTTTTGAATCGCTCTAATTTGTCTAGATGGTACCATGTATTAAATTTTTATTAATTTTCGTTATTTAAGTATTTTGTTTCTTTATAGTTAATAGTTTTTTTTTTTTTTTTTTTTTTTTTTTTTGTTAGCTTATTTTTTTTATTGAATCTTTCTTAAATACAAGAAACTAACAATAAGTATTAAAATCTTACAAACTAAATAAAACTATGTGATATCCCCTACGTTCCATCACAATTTGGTGAGTCGCGAGATGTAGCAATTTTACAGCATATTCAGTGTGTCTTTTCATTTTAATCGACGATGCCCCTTGCTCAGCAACAATTGCCTAGCAAGGGGATTCGGATGATTGTGTAATTTTTGAATGTAGCTTCTGCAGGACATTGCAACTTCCTCAGAAATTGTGGATACATTTAAATACCATAAGTCCAGATTGGTTTCAGGATTGCTTTATATAATAGCACTTTGTATTCAAGATTCAACTTTGATCTTTTGTGTAACAGCCACCATAACTGATTCATTTTAAGCTTGATCTGAGTTTTCTTTGCCTCTATGTGATTTTTCCATGTCAGCCTTCTGTCGAGGTGAATACCCAAGTACTTTGTTGAGGAACATTGTGGAACTGATTGGCCATTAATTTTAAGTGGGGGACATGTATCTAGCCTTAACGTGAAGGTTACATGTACGCTCTTTGATTCATTGACTTTTATACGCCATTTTGCTAGCCAGATTTCGAGAGAATCGACATGAGTCTGCAGGAGTTTAGTAGCTTCTATGGGGTTAGAGCGAGAGCACAATATTGCCGTATCATCAGCAAAGGTCGATATGAATGTATAGTTATTGTTGGGCATATCTGAAGTGTATAAGAGATACAGTAAGGGACCCAAAACGCTTCCTTGAGGAACGCCAGCGTGAATATCCAATGGATTTGTTGTGTAATCCTTGTGATGTACGAGAAATTGTCTTTTCGTGAGGTAGCTACTAAGCAATGAGGAGACATTTGCAGGCAGTAATAGTTTGAGTTTGTAAATAAGGCCATCGTGCCATACTTTATCGAAAGCTTGAGTGATATCAAGAAAGACAGCTGAGCAATACTTTTTTTCTTCAATAGTGTTCCTTATCAGAGTTACAATGCGGTGGACTTGTTCTATTGTGCCGTGCTGTTTTCTAAATCCAAACTGATGTTGAGGAATCAGTTGGTTGAGATTAATAAATGGAGTTATATTCATGACAAGTAGCTTTTCGAATACTTTAGAAAGTAGAGGCAGGAGGCTGATAGGTCTGTACGATGCAACTTTTGTAGGGTCTTTTCCTGGTTTTGCTATCATAATAATTTTTGAAGTTTTCCAGCATTTGGGATAGTGTTTAATACGAAGGATAGCATTGAAAATGAGCATCAGATGAATTACTGAAGCCGGAGGTAGCTCTTTTATCATTTTACCGGTAATTTTATCTGGACCAGGTGATTTTTTTGGGTTTAAATCTTTATAAATTGCTTTGAATATGTCTTTTTTTTTAATTTTGAGCGTTATTGAGCAAGGTTGAGAAGTTAATATTGGTAATGAGGACTGTGAAGAGGGTGGATTGGGTGTAAACACACTTTTTAGGTGGTTTGCAAAAGCCAAACCCTTCTCACAGTTGCTTCTAGCCCAATTACCGTCACTCAAACGGATGGGGGAATCAGTGAGAATTGGCCGATTTGATTTTTTTGCTGATTTCCACAAAGAGTAGTCTGACGCTTCACCAGGTGTTAATTTCGCTATGTGCTCTTCTAACTCTTTGTTGTTTTTATTTTTTAAGGCTTGCTTTAACTTTCGAGTGCAGTGCTGTAGCTGTGTTTTCAGATTCGGTGATCTGAATTCTTGCCATTGTCTTCGGAGTCTTCTTTTTTGTCTTACTAGCAATTCAATATCGGCTGGTGTGTATGGGCTATAGTTTGATTGCTTGCATACCTTTGTGCAGGTGGCTGAGCTGAGAGCTAACGAGAGCAGCTGGTTGAATTTTTCGAGTGCTGAGTCTACATCGTGTCCATTTCTTAATACAGTACTCAGAGGAAGATGGGAATTTATATATTTCTTGAATTTTAACCAGTCTATTTTCTTTCTACCGCAATTGCTTTGGGGGCTTGGTGATTTTATAGATATTACCGTGGGTGAGTGGTCAGATGATAGATCATAATTACACTCTGTGGAGATATTTTCCATCTGCAAACCTTTGGCGACTCCAAAGTCTATGAGATCGGGTATTTTCCTCTTGTCCGTCGGCTAATATGTCGTTTGACCATTTGAAATAACATCGTAGCCGTGGTTAGTGATGATTGAACATAGTCTTTTGCCTTTTGGAGTTATTAATCGGGAGCCCCAGTGAGTGTGTTTGGCGTTGAAATCGCCAGCAACCAAGAATTTGCTACCAAGAGTTGAGAAAAATTCTTTATATTGCTGTTCGGTAATACTGTATCTTGGGGGACAGTATATCGCAGATATTACTAGCTTAGAGATGTATTCTTCCAGACATATAGATGTTGCTTGCAAGTAGACGCTACTAAAATCTTCAAGAACATGATGTTTTATTCTGCTTTTTATCAATATAGCAGTTCCTCCGCGTGCCTTACCATGCGGATGATTTGTGGTGTACAGTTTGTAATATGGTATTTGGTAGCAATTTTTGTCAGTGAAATGGGTCTCAGATATCATCATTATGTCGATTTGGCTGGATTCAAGGAATTGAATTAGCTCCAAACGGTGCTGGCTTAAGCCGTTGGCGTTCCAGTGGCATATCTTGAGACAACTCATGGTCTGGATAGCAATGTTTGGAGTAACATCGATTGATTTTTCATCATTTCTTGCATCATTGTTTGCATTGAGTTCATGAATTGGTTCATATTCTGAATCAATGTTTGAAGCAAATGTTCAAGGGTACTTGGCTGTTGGGTGGGCAGTGAGTGTTTCTGCTCATTATTTACATTGCTTTGTTGGTGTGGGTTTTGTTTTAAGACGCTAGCGTATGAATTGGTTTGATTCTTGTTTGGGATTGCAGAGAAGAATTGTGTTGCATCAATATTTTGTCTCTTACTTGAGTTGGCTATCTGAGTTTGCTCAACTGGTTTTAGAGGTTGATTGCTAGCGGAGAAATTTAGCTTTAGGGTTGTATATACTGGGCAACCTCTATAATTTGCGGTGTGATTACCTCCACAATTGCTGCATTTTTTCATGCTAGCATCGCCTTTAGATTTTGGGCATATGTTTGATTTATGGAGATCTCCACAAATCACACAAACAGCTGGCAGGGTACAATATGTCTTAGTATGTCCATATTCTTGGCAGTTGCTGCACTGAGGAGGTCCAGTTCTCTTATGGGGTTCTTCGATTGTGATTTTGCGATGCAATAAATATCGAATTTTATATATGGGGTGTACTTCACCTTTTTTTAGGGGTTTTGTTTCAGGCTGAAGCTCAATACGATATAACGGTTGAGGTATATTGCTCTTGTTGAGAATGTTGAATACTGTTTTGGCTTGAAACCCTTCTTCCTGGAGGGCAAGTTTGATTTCGTTAATATCAACGTTGGGTTCGACGCCTTTGAGTACAACGATTAAGCCCTTACTACTTTTTAGCTGATATGTGTAGTAATTCTTTTTTACAGCATCAAATTCCGCTATTACTTTGCGATAATGAGTTTCGCTGTAGATTTGCACTTTTGTTTCCTCAATTTGGCCTTTGCGAATAGGAACAACATGGAAATTCTTTGGTCCTATAAGACTTGTAATTCTAGAAATCAACTTATCTGAGTTGCGTTTAGTTAATAGTAAAAAAATTTTCTCGATGCACTCTAATGCAGTCCGCTTTTTAATTTCTTATTTATTTGTTTGTCTTGTTTTTTTTTTAATGTTATATGTTATATGTAGGTGTACCTTATATGTTCACTGCACTTTATTTATGTAAACTTTTTACTTTTGTTTCTTTTATTTACACGGTTTGTTTTTGATTTTTCTTAACTACACGATACGCGTATATGTATGTGTATGTATTGTATTATGTATTTAATTTGCACAGATTTACTTTAATTTATTTATGCCTTTCTATATTTTTAGTTTTCAACAACACAATGCTTCATTGCTTTTAACTTTGTCACTTTACCTCATTTTAGCTGATTCTTGTTTTGCCTCGAAGGACCATGAATAAATATACACAATTAGTATTCCGATATACAGATATTTATTTTTTGATTTACACGTTAACGTTTCGTATGTTTATGCACTTAGCTTTACTTATACATAGGCACAATCGATAAGCATATAAATATTCACTAAATAAAAATTCACTAAATAAATTGATACAATATTTCGCACTATTTATAATCGATACGATGAAATATATAAAAGGTAGGTTTAGAATTATTAAATATAAGAACGGCGCGGAATGGCACGATCTCGCTGAAAAAATCTTGGACCGAATAGTGAGATGAAGATAACATCGGTCAATCATAACGCGAACCGCGAAAACCCAAAAACATAAAAGGGGAATTTATGTGGAGAGTTGGGTTGCCATATGGTAAGTAAAAATGGTAAGTATCATTAATTCATTTTATAAATACTATTTCATTATTTTTTCTTCTTTCTTTCAGGGACTGACCATATGGCTTGTCTAAAGGGATTTAGACATACTTTAATAAGTATCCCACATATATTGAGGAAGGGACTGAATTGGGCATCAAAAGGGATCCATTATTTATCAATTCGTAGGGTAAAAAGGGTCAGCACATATGAAAGTTCTAGGCCACACGCTTTGTTCCAATTGTACCTTCTCCGAGGCTCCTTCGCAACTCTAAAGATGATATCATGCTTTTTTCCACCCATTTCTGTACTTGTTTATTTTAATTTATATATTGTACATATATTAATATAATCTTAATAAAATCAATCACAAAATAACTGCTCGTTTTTATATTTATTCTTTCATTTTAAAAACCATGAAATATTATATTTGTATATAATATAATAAGTTAACAATGCAATCCCAATATAACCTCTCGTTTTTATATTATTCTATTTTAAACGTCGAAACCATGAAATATATGAAACACTTCAGAATCTTCCTTTATCGTGGTCGAGATTGTTCTCTTTCTTTTTTATTTCTTTCTCGTTGGCTTAATCTGGTTATCGCCTATTTCTTTTTGTTGGCATTCGTTTCTATGCTGCCAATAATCGTGTCACTCACAATAGTGTCATTCACATTAGTGATGAGTAACCAACTATCGATACTGCCCTTCTCCTAACTTTGTACGTCCCGAACAAGTTTTTATACTTCCCCCGATATGACGTAAGTCGCTCCGAGTAAACTATTTTAAACTTTGCTCTTTTACTCCAGGGACGTTGAATACGATATACTACGTCGTTTATCTTTGCTATAATCTCATATGGTCCTTCCCGATGAGTCTGTAGCTTAGCGGACAGGCTTTTCTTTCATTGTGGATTATGAAGCATTACAAGCTCTCCTTCATAGAACCCTTTTGAATAAGCTTTCAAGTCATACTTGGTCTTCACCTTATTGCTTATCATCTGCGACCGCTGTCTGATTAACTGATGTACTTCATCCAACTGTTCCTGCTTTTCGTAAATGTAGTTACCTTCGATTGATCTCGTAAATGTTGCGACACCAAATTTTATATCAGCTGGCAGTCTTAACTCGTTTCCAAAAATTGTCATTGCTGGTGTAGTAGCCGTCGTATTTTTCGTTATACCATCGGGTATATGTAGCATAGGCTACTTTTTGTCTAAACTCGTGAGCCGTCAGAAATAGAGCCAACTTGAATCACGTCGAAATTTGATCGATTAAAAGTTCCATTATGAAATAACCTTTATTTGATTTTACTTCTATTTTTTATCTAATGTTCTAGACGTGGAGATCTGGTGGGTAAGTATTAGAATGGGGTACTGGTGTACTTGAGGTTTATGACCTTTGATTTGGTATTGGACAAAAATATGGATATATGATACTTTAAAATCGGTCTATAAATGCCGAAGATATGACGAAATATTTAAAAAGGCGACCCGTACGTTCGGCAAAAATATTAAAACATATTTTTTAAAGAGTTCTATTGGAATAATCAAAATACTTTCTTAGCAAAAGTATATCAATTTTTTTACGAGCTTTAATCTTTTGCTCTTAGAGTGGTACATTAGGGCGGTAGAAACTGATGTATGGTGGGTAAATACTACAACAAAACTTGAGGCTAATGATCTTTAAGGTATAAATTGGTCTTCTCGAGACAAAAACATCGATATATCACACTATAAGATCCGACTGAAAATGCCGATGATATAACCAAAAATTTAAATGGGCGACGGCCAAAAAAAATTTTTTTTCAAATTCAGCTTGCAAAAATACTTCAGGTTCGAATGTGTGTGGCGCATTTTTTTTTAATTTGCCTGTGGTGGTAGGGCCTAATATATATCCCATCTCTTTGGTATTTATCTACAACTTTTCTTAAATATTCCTCAAGGTACCGTTAAATCGTTCTACCATGTCATCAGATTGTGGATGCAAAGATGTTATACAAGTTTTGTATATACCCAACATACAGCACATCTCTTGGAATACAACTGATTCGAAATTTCGACCTTGGTCTGAGTGTAATTTCATCGGTACACCAAAACGAGTAATCCATTGGTTGACGAATACATCCGTAACTGTACTAGCTTCTTGATTTGGAATGGGGTATACTTCAGGCCATTTACTGAAGTAATCTGTAACCACTCGAACACACTTGTGCCCTGCATTGACTATTGGATATGGTCCAGCTATGTCCATAGCAATTCGCTCAAATGGAGCACCTACGGTGTGTTGGTGCATCTTACCTCGACTTTTCTTATTGGGACCTTTGACATTTGCACATTGCTTACACTTCCGAATCCAATCAGCGACATGCTCATGACCCAATAAAATCGTTTCTTTATTTTCTCGACGGTTTTGGTGATTCCCAAATGACCTCCAGGAGGCATTGTGATACTCAGATATCATTTCATTTATTCTTGCCTTGGGTAGCACTAGAAGATCATTAGTGGTTTTTCCATTTTCACTTTCCCATGCTCGGAATAAACACCCGTCTAGTAAGTGCAGGCTTTGCCACTGCGCCCAGTATTCCTTTGCTATTGGAGTCTCACTAGCCATCTCTTGCCAACCTGGACGTATGCCCTGCTCCTTGTATTCCATAAGCTTTACGAGATCTGGGTCATTCCGCTGATCTTCTTGCACTCGTGCGGTGGTCCATGACTCCTCCGGCAATATATTCGTAAGTCGTATGTAGACAATTTGCTCCTTGCTTTCCAGTCGAGAAAAATGTTTACATTCCATTTTGCAAGGACGAGATGGAGCATCCGCGTTGCTGTGATGTTATCCTTTACGATGTTCGATTGTAAAATCATAACTCTGCAGCCTTTCAATCCAGTGCGCCAATTGTCCTTGGTTTTTAAATTGTAATAACCACCTTAGATGAAATGACTGACCGTACAAGTATTTGGGCAAATACTTTACTCATTCCAGTATTGCGAACAACTCTCTTCGAGTGACACAGTAGATTCTTTCTGGTTTCGACAGGATTTTACTGTAGTATGCTATTACTTTTTCTTGCCCATCTATGATATGAGAGAGCACACCATCTATTCCATAGGCATTTACATCTGTGTCCAACACAAATTTTTGACCAGATACTTACTTACTTACTTACTTATGTGACCATAACAACCGAATATCGATTTAGGCCGAAAAGAACATGCTTCGTCAGCCATCTCTGTTCTTCGCAAGCTGGCGCCAGTTAGAAATTCCAAGCGCCGTCAGGTTCTCCAGTACTTGGTCTTTCCACCGGAGGTTTGGTCTTCCTCTTCTGCGTAGCCCTCCAGCGGGTTCCGAATATAACACTTTCTTAGCTGGAGCGTGTTCTTCCATTCGCTCGACATGACCTAGCCAGCGCAGCCGCTGTATTTTGATGCGCTTTACTATGTCAATATCGGCACACAGCTCGTACAGCTCATGATTGTACCTTATTCGGTACTCGCCACCAACGCAAATAGGTCCAAAGATCTTGCGTAGGACTTTTCTCTCGAAAACTACAAGCATTCGAGGTGGAAATTGTCCAGGCTTCAGCGCCATATGTTAGGACAGGCATGATGAGAGACTTGTAGAGTGTAGTTTTCGTTCTTCGAGAGAGGGCTCGACTTCTCAATTGCTTACTCAGCCCAAAGTAACACCTGTTAGCAAGAGTTATTCTACGCATGATCTCCAAGCTGACGTCATTACTGCTGTTAATGCTGGTTCCAAGATAGACAAAGTCCCTTACTACTTCAAAAGTGTAGTTGTCAACGGTGACGTGCCGTCCAAGACGCCGGGACTCTTTGTTTGTTGACACTAGATACTTCGTCTTGCCCTCGTTCACCGTGAGACCCATCCGACGCGACTCTCTTTCCAACTCTGAGAATGCTGCACTGACTGCTCGCGTGTTCATGCCAATTACGTCAATATCGTCGGCATACGCTAACAGCATGACACTTTTGTTGAAGATAGTGCCATTATGTCGTAGATCAGCAGCTCGTATTATTTTCTTCATAATAAGATTGAAGAAGTCGCACGATAACGAATCACCTTGTCTGAAACCCCGTTCAGTATTAAACGGTGCGGAGAGGTCCTTCCCAATTTTCACTGCACAACGGGAGTTATGCAGTGTCATTCTACAAAGTCGAATGAGCTTTGAAGGAATACCGAACTCAGACATTGTTGCGTAGAGGTAATCCCTTACTGGACTGTCGAAAGCGGCTTTATAATCAACAAATAGGTGGTGTGTGTCGATCTGTTTTTCTTGGGTCTTCTCCACGATTTGGCGCAGTGTGAAAATCTGGTCGATGGTGGATTTACCAGGTCTGAAGCCACACTGATACGGCCCAATCAGGTTGCTGAGCATAGGCTTCAACCTTTCACACAGTACGCTCGATAGAACCTTGTATGCGATGCTCAGGAGACTTATTCAACGGTAGTTGGCGCAAATTGTGGGGTCTCCTTTTTTATGTACAGGACAGAGAACACTGAGCCTCCAATCATCAGGCATGCTTTCATTCGACCATATTCTGCTTATGAGCTGGTGCATGGGGGTGAGCAGCTCATCGCCTCCGGTCTTAAACAACTCGGCAGGCAGGCCATCAGCACCTGCAGCTCTATTGTTCTTCAGCCTTAAAATGGCCGTTTCAACCTCGTCATAGTCGGGTGGTGGAACATCAACACCATCATCTGTAATTGGGGTTATCGGGCAATCTCCTCCACTGGCGGAATTGTTCGTAGCATCGCCATTCAGTAACGTGGAGCAGTGTTCCCTCCATAGGCTCAGTACACTCTGGACATCTGTAACCAGATTCCCATTTCCATTACGACAAGAAGAGACTCCGGGATTTAAACCTCCACTCAGGTGCTTGATATTTTCGAAGAATTTTCGAGTCTCATTCTTGTCGGTACACATCTCTATCTCCTCACACTCGCGTCTTTCCAACTCCCTCTTCTTGCACCTGAAAAGACGTCTCTCTGCACTACTTTTCTCTCTACACCGATCCGTAGACTGCTGGCGATGTTTGAATATTTAACTTCTCGCCTGAAGAGTGAACACATTTTTATATTCAGTTTAATTAACTTCTCAACCTTGCTCAATAACGCTCAAAATTAAAAAGAGGACATATTCAAAGCATTTTATAAAGATTTAAACCCAAAAAAATCACCTGGTCCAGATAAAATTACCGGTAAAATGATAAAAGAGCTACCTCCGGCTTTAGTAATTCACCTCATGCACATTTTCAATGCTATCCTTCGTATTAAACACTATCCCAAATGCTGGAAAACTTCAAAAATTATTATGATAGCAAAACCAGGAAAAGACCATACAAAGGTTGCATCGTACAGACCTATCAGCCTCCTGTCTCTACTCTCTAAAGTATTCGAAAAGCTACTTGAATATAACTCCATTTATTCATCTCAACCAACTGATTCCCCAACATCAGTTTGGATTTAGAAAACAGCACGGCACAATAGAACAAGTCCACCGCATTGTAACTCTGATAAGGAACACTTTTGAAGAAAAAAAGTATTGCTCAGCTGTCTTTCATGGCACGATGACCTTATTTACAAACTCAAACTATTACCACTGGCAAATGTCTCCTCATTGCTTAGTAGTTACCTCACGAAAAGACAATTTCTCGTACATCACAAGGATTACACAACAAATCCATTGGATATTCACGCTGGTGTTCCTCAAGGAAGCGTTTTGGGCCCCTTACTGTATCTCTTATACACTCCAGATATGCCCAACAATAACTATACCTTCATATCGACCTTTGCTGATGATACGGCAATATTGTGCTCTCGATATAACCCCATAGAAGCTACTAAACTCCTGCAGACTCATATCGATTCTCTCGAAATCTGGCTAGCAAAATGGCGTATAAAAGTCACTTAAAATTAATGGCCAATCAGTTCCACAATGTTCCTCAACAAAGTACTTGGGTATTCACCTCGACAGAAGGCTGACCTGGAAAAATCACATAGTTGTATATGAGGAACGTTAACATCCATCGAGATTTAAATGTACCCACAATTTCTGAGGAAGTTGCAATGACCTGCATAAGCTACATTCAAAAATTACACAATCATCCGAATCCCCTTGCTAGGCAATTGTTGCTGAGCACGGGGCATCGTCGATTAAAAAGAAAAGACACACTGAATATGCTGTGAAATTGCTATACCTCGCGACTCAACAAAATGTGATGGAACGTAGGGAATATCAAATAATTTTAGTTAGTTTGTAAGATTTGATTACTTATTGTTAGTTTCTAAGTATTATAGAAAGATTCAATAAAAAGCTAATTAAAAAAAACAAAAAAAAACAGTTTAAGCCCTGCTGATTGTATACACTCAAATACTTCTTTCAACTTTTCCAGGTGGTCGTTAAAATCTTTTCCCATCACGATAATGTCATCGAGGTACACCAAGCACGTTTTCCAGTGCAGTCCCCTGAGTACACGCTCCATCAAACGTTCGAAAGTAGCCGGAGCATTGCATTGATGTTTCCCGATTGTTTTTCGTCGTCCAGTTTTTCCATTTGAAGAAAAGATTGAACTGTACTTCTCCAAAAGTTGTAACGCCTTTTTCTTTTGCAGTAACTTCCTGGCAGTAACCAGCTGTAGATTTATTAGTTGAATTTAATATTCGCACCGGTACCATTCCATTTTCTTGCGATTCCACTAACGTCCTACCAAGTATGATGGTCTTATTCGTTATTTCTTTATCCGTAGTGGGTAGTAACTTGCCTGTAGCATCCTCCACATTCATCTGTTCCCGAATCACCGCTTCTGATTTTGTTGGAACCTCTTGGCGTTGATGATAACTCAACTTTTGCATGGCGTAGTATCCGTTGATTTAAATCTAACGTAAAGCCGTTGTCAATCATAAAATCAACACCAATAATTGCAATTACACACGCAATTGCACACGCTGTAATTGTGAAATGTGAATGACCAAATGGTGACAATTCACAGCAATTGTTACGTTTTTATTTTTATGAACGTTTAATTCTATTTGAATCAACCTTGTTCGATCACTGGATTCTGTTAATAATAATTGCAACACTTATTTTGTATAACTATATACAGCAACAATTTATTTAATTAACTCTATGTACAATCAAACATTTACAATAACACTTTAATCTTTAATGTACTTGCAACTTTTGACTCTGCTAATTTACCAATGTTTGCGCGAGCACTTTCGCTATTATATTGAATTCATTTGTCAACAACTGGCCCTATTTATACTTTGTGGCAACACTTCAGAATCTTCCTTTGTCGTAGTCGAGATTCTTCTCTTTCTTTTCTTTATTTCTCGTTGGCGTGTTCTGCTTAAAGCCTATTTCTTTTTGTTGACATTCGTTTCGATGTTTCCAATATTCGTGTCACTCAATTAGAGTCATTACTATTGTATAGTAATGAGTAACCAACCATCGATACTTGTTACAATATTATATTGTATTTGAAACGAAAACAATAAAAACGTGAACGAAGTTTGATATTTTCAAATTAATGAAATCCAAACCCAAGCAAAATCAGCTGTTCTCCTGCTACTAAATGTCCAATATACCTTGGATATTTGTATTTTGCTTTTCACAAGGTAGACAAGGACTTGGTACACGTAATGATAATAACGAATGTTTTATAAATTTTGCAACGCAAGAAGTCTGGTCATCGGGGACACCCTTTTCGAACATAGGGACTGACACAAGGTTACGTGGTTGTCTACAGATCGCCAATGCACTGCGAATCAAATAGATCACATTGCAATCAGCCACCGATACAAAAAATGCCTGCTGTGCTGCTGTGCGTGATCACCACCTTATTATTGCGAAAGTTTGTCTTCGTACTGCCGGCATAAAAAGATCTAAAGCGCATACTCGACCACTTAAATTTAACATAGAGCGTCTTAAAGAACCTGCAGTTAAGAAGCTATATCACAATATGCTGCCCGAACGTCACCAAGCGATTGTAAACAGCGCGGAGACTACGATAACGGAGAAATGGAGCGCAATCAAAACAACCATGAAAGCCTGTGCAAGTGGCAGCATTGGGCCTATCCCTAAGGGCAAAAGGGATTGGACGAGCGACGAAACCTGGGTCAGAATAAGAGCAATAAAACAACAAATTGCAAATATTGCAGATCGCAGTAATGGACAAGCGAAGCAGCTGGAAAGTCGGTACCCTCATATGCAGAGAGCAGTTCAACATTACGTGCGTCGCGATAAGAGGCGGCACATCAATGGCCTCGCTGAGGATGCAGAACAAGCAGCCCGTACTGGCGACTCCCGCTCGCTATTCAAAATTACTAAAAAGTTGGTCGACAAGAGCCTTTGTGTCGATCACAGGATTAAAGATCTAAACGGCAATCTTTTGATTACTGACGAACAACAACTTCTACGATCGAAAGAGCATTTCTCGGCTGTCCTTAACAATGTGCCTGATTATTCTGTCGACCAACCCTCTATTTCAAACGACACCACCGATATGAACTCCAGGATAAAAATATCTCCACCAAACCTGGTTGAAATCGCTGCTGCTATAAAGCAACTGCCGAATGGCAAAGCTGCCGGAATCGATGGTATACCGGCTGAACTTTATATAAAAAGTCGTTTTTTTCCGCGGAAATGGTATCACCCCTAATAACAACAGTGTGGAAGGAAGAGACTTTTCCGTGTGAATGGAAAGAGGGAATTACAGTCAAATTTTCGAAAAAAGGCGATCTCAAGGACTGCAACAACTGAAGGAGTATCTGTGTGCTTTCTGCAATTGCAAAGCTCATTGCACGTATCATCCTCAACCGGTTGAAGAGTCATCTGGAAGCTTCCAACAGTTCCTGTCAGGCCAGTTTCCGCAGTGGGTTTTCCTGCGCCGACCAAATAAACACTCTCCGAATTATCATTGAACAATGAGTTGAGTTCAAGTCTAAATTGCAGCTGCTGTTTCTAGACTTTGAAAAAGCGTTCGATAGTGTTAAAAGGGAGACTATTTGGGGTGCGTTGTGGAAAAGAGGTATTCCAAATATACATATTGCACTCATTAGGGAAAGCTACAGCAACGCAAACTGCTACGTTCTGCACAAGGGTAAGTTATCGGAGCCTTTTCAGTTCCTGAATGGAGTATTAAAGGGATGTATCCTTTCTCCTATTCTGTTTCTTCTTGTCATTGAAGAAGTCCTGGATGCTGCCTTCAGCAACGAAAATCAACACAGTGGCATACAGTGGCAGATAAACAACATCTTCCTGAGGTATCTTGCATATGCTGACGACATCTGCTTGCTCACATACAAAGTGTGTGATCTAAAGCTGCTAACTCAAGCCATGCAGGAGAAGCTGAGACCTACTGGACTTAAAGCCAATGTTGGAAAAACCAAAGTGCTATACCTCAACGAAGCCATCTCAGAGCCTTTGACTGTTGGCACACAACAGTTCGAAAACGTGAAAAAGTTTTGCTACCTTGGATGTATGGTAACTGCGGATGGTGGTTCCGAGTTGGATGTTGAATGCAGAATTGGTAAAGCTAAGTCTGGCTTTGGTATCCTCGCACCATTGTGGCAAAGTAACAACATCAGCTTAAACACCAAGCTACGTATCTTTAACAGAAGCGTGAAGTCTGTTTTGCTGTATGGTTGCACCACCTGGAAAGTTACTGCGATTATTACGAAACACTTTCAAACCTTCATTAATCGTTGAGTTCGTTGGCGGAGGAGTGTACTTGACGCCCTATGCTCCAATTAGGAGTTAGAGGACCACATATATATATATATATATATATATATATATATATATATATATATATATATATATATATATATATATATATATATATATATATATATATATATATATATATATATATATATATATATATATATATATATATATATATATATATATATATATATATATATATAGCTAGTGCGTCCGTTCTATCGGTAAATACTTTTAAAGGACTTGGAGTCGACTAAATTATTGGCATCTCACAGAGATTTCTAAGTTGCTTAAAAAAATGACGGTAGCAGTGACGGTTTGGACAATTTAACTCTTTAAATAATTTTACATTGAATTTATTAATGAATTTTTTATAGTAAAACTTTTCCAAAGTAAAGCTTTTCCAAACAGCTGCATATAACGTGCAGTACTTATTATGTGAACACAAATTTTCATTTACAGTTTTGCGCGTTCACAAAGCTATTGTCAAATGAACGTCTACGCGTGAACGAACATTATAATGAATGCCATCCATCATTATACCTTTTGACGTCATTATTCATTTACATCTTGTCTTCCATTTATAAATAGTAATATTGCATTTTTTATTTGTATTTAATTGTCTTCATTGTATACGGAAATTTAATTATTTATATTTTTTGTTTTACGTATGATTATCATTAGTAGGTGCATTAACCTTATTACTGTAAGAAAAAAAAAATTATAATAATAATAAACCGGCAGAAAAACAATAATTGAAGAAATTCTCCATAAAAAGATGTTCGATCAACTTTTCATAATTTTTTTTTTGCTTGCAATATTCTGCTGATAACAAAATTGAAACAAAAGCTGTTATAAATATAATACTCGTACATGTGCTCTGATAGTGACACATGCATACACAAACAGTAAAAACATACATGCTTACGTGCGTACATCTGTAGATTCATATCGTACCTCTGCCTCACTCGCAGGAAAACGCAAGCAAAAATATAATAAAAGCAAAATAAGACCATTGTTGTTGCTCTTTTTTCGTTTCGGGTTTTACCGCAAACAGTCTAACTTGTGATATATTGTGCTAGGACAAGGATAGAAAAAGTGAAAAGCAATAATGCAAATATACACACACGACATAAAGGAACGCATAAAAAGATTAATAAAAACAAAAGAAATAAAAAATGAAATAAAATAATTTGCAAATGAAACACTGAGCGATTTCACTAAACAGGTGAGAGAAATGAGCAAATTCTACAAATATTGTTGAAAAGTAGAGAATATATAAATTGATATATTCACCACGGTCATGGCAGGTGAATTTTAATTTAAACATTGAATTTAAAAGATGGGGAAATAATACATGCTATGTTTCCTGCATAGAAACGTTAAAATAAAATGTGTTTACTTATTTCTTTATTCAAGTGTTTTTGAAATTAAACTAATAAATAAATGCTTATCACACTTCCTCGATGCATTTTAAAAACTAAACTAATAAATGAAGGCTTACACTTCACACTTCCTCCATGCATTTTACAATCGTTCATGCACGATACGTACGATTGATATAAATTTGTAGTCATTTTATTTACAAGTTTAAATTAAAAAATTTGTAAAGGTCAAAAATAAAAGGAAAACGCTGAAATGTTGACACGAATTTGCATGTTATAGTGTATAAATTAGAACAAATTTTTCAGCATTTTGAAGAAAATGTTACTTTAAAAACAAAGAAAACAGAAATTTAAGGTTCATACAGAGAAGGTCTTGGGATCGTTGTAAGGAGGATGATCTCAATTAATTTCACTAGCGTTGTATGGCGCTGTATATGGAAGCAATTTCCTGTTCAGCGTGTTTGCTTCGTCGAAGCCATTTGGAAGCACTTTTTCTTTAATGCAGCTCTTTTTGAGCCCTCAGTGACAATTATTATTATCGAAGCTCTATCGAACATTCAAGCTGAAACATTATGAAAGCCTTATCGATACAGTGGCTTGCATTTTACCCACATCTAGTCGCAGATTGTTACTTGGGATGCTTGGAATACATTCCTAATAAAGGAACAAAATCCAACGTATGTAAATCTTCACAATTATAGACGACTGCTACAATTATTATAAAGATATAATATATTTGATGATTTTCTCCATGAAGATGTTGTGGGCAGTTTGTTTCTCATTCAACTGATAGAATTGGTTTGAAAGAACATGCTGTAAAGAACATTGCAGTTTTCGTTTATAAAAGCATGTATATTTTGGCTGTTCATTTGTGACCCCACATTGAGTTCATCATAATGAATTAATTATTAGTTGGAATTAATTTCTAGTCTAAACTGGTCGATTATTTATTTCAATTGGAAAACGATTATCTATAATCGACCGAGCCACAATGCATTCCATACGGAAAACACATCATCGGTATAAGATCGGTTAAATGGCCCCAATATGCTGAAAATTTTGTATTTAAATAATTGATAAATTGTCGTTACAACATTGATCTTTAACAGAACCACACAAAAAGTCAAATGGCGTAAAATTACAGCACACGGTGGTTAATTATAATAGGTGTACAACTAAATTCTGTCATGTGAAATTTGTTGAATTAAAAAAATACTTAAACGCAGCTTAGTCATTACTGTTTATATGATATAAATTTCAGTAGTTTATAAACTGTCATTCAGTGTGTATCAATTTTAAAAGAAATGGATGTCGATTGGATACCATTGGATGCCATTGTATTTCATTCTATTTTCAAATGAAAAAAGTACTGAAGTAATGTTGAAGCTGTTAAATTTATTAATTCGACTTTTGGTGAAACTTGTGGAAATCTTAGAATAGTGCAATGATGGTTTGCAAGATTTCATGACAATAATTTTTGCCTTGAGGATGATTCACGTTCCGGTGCTCCAAAAAAGGTTATGGAAGAACACATTTAAAGTTTACTTGACTAGAATCCATGTCAAACTGAAAAAGAACTAGGACAACAATTCGGAGTAACTCAACAAGCAATTTCAGTTCGATTGCATGCAATAGGAAAGATCCAAAAGGAAGCAAAATGGGTTACTCATGAGTTAACTGAAGAAAACAAAAATCGGAGAGTTGATATCTGCATGAATTTGATTTCTCGGTTCAAAAGAAAGAATTTTTTTTACACAATATCGTTACGGGTGATGAAAAGTGGATACTGTTTGACAATCTTAACCGTTGAAAAGCATGGGCTGATATAAGCGAGCCATCAACATCGAATATCCATGCAAAGAAAGTGTTACTCTCTCTGTGTCTGTTGGGATTGGAAGGAAGTTGTTTTCTACGACCTTCTGGAACCAAATCAAATTGTCACATCTAAGCGTTATCAACAACAAATGATCAAACTAAGTAATACTGTGTAGGAGAAAAGATAATTTCCTGGCCAAGGAAGTCGAAAAGTGAAGTTGCTACTTGACAACGCTCGTCCACATTCAGTAAAAGCAACCCAGGAGCTCATCTTCTGCTTAGATTGGGAAGTTCCCCAGCATGTGGCGTATACTCAAGACTTGACTCCTTCCGACTATCATAATATTCAGATCATTGCAGTCTTATTTATCTGACCATCGATTCTCCAAAGTTGAAGATGTACGAAAATTGCTCGATGTCTATTTTGCCTCAAAACCATTAAGTTTCTATAGCGAGGAGATCCATCATCTACCCGACAATGGGCAAAATATCATGGATAGTAAAGTCGAACATTTCGATTATTCAGGTATTTAATAAAGATAAAATTCATAAAAAACATAACAGAATTTATTTGTACACTTATTACAATTGTTGAAGTTAATGCGTAAAATATCACTGCTGAAACTAGAGCTAACCCAAATCTATTCCTTTAATTTAAAAATGCTTTCATTTTCAGACACTTTCGCTGGTTGATAAAAATGACTTCATATACCGAGTTTCAGTTCTACTGCTTTTTTGTTTTTGTGCGTAAAGCGTACAAGCACTCGAAAAAATACTTTTGTATGAGATGTGGGCAAGGTTTTCATCAGGTTACGATGGCGGCACCAGAACTACCCGACCTGACATATAGAGTGCAGCAGTAAAATGAAAAGAATTACTTTGATAAAAAGTGGCAACCTTATAACACATATGTTTTAAGTTTCAAGGTTCCACGTTGTTTAGTATTTTTTTTTTAAACCATCGGAAATTAACGACCTCATTGAACTTTTAAACATGGAAAAAATTAGTCACGGTTATGTAATTCAATAGTTTCATTTGAAAGGTCTCAGTCCAACGAATTAGATTATACTCTGCTCCCTCATTTACGACCATAAAATATTGGGTGGCAGAGTTTAAACGAGGTCGTACGAGCTGCCATAACGTACACCGTAGTGCTCGACTAATTGAGGTGGCCGCGTAAGAAACGGTTAAGAAAATTCACAAAATGATATTGGATGATCGCCGGCTGAAAGTGCGTGAGCTAGGTAAAACTACAGGAATTTCAAAAAGTGCTATACATCGTATATTGACCGAAAATTTGAAGATGAAAAAGCTGTTGCAAGATGGGTGCTGCGTTTGATCACAATAGAACAGAATCACCAGTTCACACATCCGTTATTGCGATGGCCAAAATCAATGAGTTAAAGGTCGAAGTGCTCAGAACGCACCTTATTCGTCAGATTTAGCTCCTTCAGATTATTTTCTATTTCCAAATTTTAAAAAATTACTTCGTGGTAGAAGATTGCTAACAATGAAGAGATGGAGTCTGCGGTAGATGGCTATTTTAACGAGCTAGACAGTTCATACTATAAACAGGGTATCGAAGATATAGAATATCGCTGGGAAAAGTGTATAGAGCTAAAAGGAGATTATGTTGAAAAATAAAGAACAATTTTCCCAAATTTGTTGTGTTTTCTTTGTTAGGTAGACGTAGATTTAATCCGATTGCGAACATTCTTGCATACTATCATTCGTTAGTAAATATAAAAGCATATGGCAAGTTTTAGCTCCATAGCATAATATTTTTCTCATAACCTTACTATTGTATTGGAGATAGGCGTCATTTTCATCCAATTGTAAAAATTTTCTAAAATGTTAGTTTAATGGTAAATATAATAAATATAATCAGCTTCATAGCTAAATATTTTCTCGCGAAAAGTGTGAAAAAATGCATTTTTTTTTCTCCTTTAAACTCCTAATTGGAGCATAGGGCTTCCTTAAGGCTACTCCATCGCACACGGTTTTGGGCAGTTGATCTAGCGCCTTCCCATGTGATGCCGGCAGCAGCTAGCTCTCCTAATGTTGATCGTCTCCAGGTGTTTCTTGGTCGTCCGCGGCCTCTGCTCCCTTGCAGGTTCTACTCAAGCGACATTCGCGTGATGCTATCTGGCTGCTTTCTTGGCGTGTGGCCAATCCAGCGCCACTTTCTACTCTTAATCTGGATCAGTATGGACTCTTTGCTCATCAGAGGCCATAGTGCCTCGTTTGAAATAGTGTTAGGCCAGAAAATTCTACAAATGATCCTCAAACACTTGTTGACGAAATTTCGTTCAATAACGAAAAAATTCATATGGAGGCATATTTTTGTATGGGAGGTTCCATTGCATTCCAATAATTTTAAAAAATATTTATTCACGGATAAACGTAATTATACCTAGTAAGTTTCAGCTCCATAACTTTATAGTTTCTTGTGACTAATGTGAAATAATTTATACGAAAACAAACTATTGTATAGGCTTTGTATCGGCTATACTCCGATTACGACAATTTCACAGGGATTAATTTATATTCCAGTATAATACTATACTATAAACCAAGCTTCGCCAAGCACTGTAAGGTTTTAAAAAAGTAAAAAAATATATGTCCAATGCACCCTGAATTTTGTAAACCGTTAATGTTAATGTTGTTCTACTGAACAGCGAAAATTGATTAAAAAATGCTTTCAGAAGCAAAAACGTTTTCTTTTATAAGAGAACTTCTTAGAGTATGTAACGGGATGATAACCAATTCCAAAAATTGGTCACCAAAGGTTGAAACGAGAGGAAGACGCAAAAAAAACACTGAGGGTCAAGATAGGCACATCAAAAGACTCGCTGAAAGACGCGCTTTTATAACTTATAAGACTAAGGTCGTGCAATTTGTCTGCGGCAAAGAAAAACAATATGTTAGACGTCCTCCTAACCAACAACTCAACGTCAAATACACGGCGAAGACTATAAAGCTTGGGGGCCTCAGGCTGCTGCTGTGGGGATGTTTTTCATGGAATGGTGTTGGACCTCTAGTAAGGATCACTGGCAATATGGATGCTATTTACTATTTTAACAATATTTTAGAGGATGCAACATTACTTTATGCGGAGAAGAATATGCCACTGCGATGAGTTTATCAAC